>VDFB02234111.1:0-21129 GCA_007258455.2 Sequoia sempervirens
CGTCTTTCATGATATTTAAGTAGACCTCTAGGACCTTTAAATTCAGCACAAATATCTTCTAGTTTTTTGAGCTTGACTTTAAAATGAGAAGTAGGTGTAATAACTTTACAGGAATCAGAAGAACTTGCAGAACTAGAACTATCTATTCTTTCATCAGCTTATGTGAAAGTGTAATCATGAGTGGTAAAATAATCTATTAAAATTATAGACGAATCTCTCCATCCCAAAAATCTTGAATATCTAGAACTGAAGCAGACTGATCAACAGTACGTTCCTGGTTTCTTGAATCTCCCATCTTTCACAAACTCTCCAGATAAGATTGGTCGGTGCATGTAGTTGGACTTATGGCTGCCCTATAACGCCTATCGACGGCTTGAAGCGGGACGTACTTTGGCCAAAATGCTGTCAGACTCTCTCCAGGCTACTACGAAAGTAAAGAGTGAAAGAAACGAAATAGTACCAGACAAGTATACAAACAAAAAGATATTCAGCGGATTCGGTAAATAGAAAGATGTTGTAATTTAAGCAAAAAGTTTAATACCAACTATGAGTATAGCAAGAGCACAGAGACAACAAAAGAAGAATAATACGAGTTTGCATTGAAAACTCATGCTAGATCTTCACCATTTCCTAGAAACATCTATGAAGATCTCCAGAAACTCAAAGGACATGCCCCAACATGGTCAGATTTTGATGACTTTGATGCCATCAAAAATATTAAAAGAGTTGAAGCTTTCAGAGCATGGGTTACACATCAAATCAGTCAAGATCGTCTTCTGCATGAAAGACAGGTAATTCTCCAAGCACTTAATGTAATGACAGGAATTGCTAAACGCACTTGGGATAATCTAGAACCTAGTTATAGAGAAGATATTCTCAATGTTGGTTTTGATTTTGTTTGTAACCATTTAGTTATTCTATTTGTTGGAAATGCCAACAATCTAAGAAGAGTTGCTAGAAATAGATTCTTGAGAAGTAAATGTTGCAATCTCAAGTATTTTGATCAATATTGTAAGGATCAGTATACTAATTTCTATTACTCTAATCCTGAAGCAAGATATCTTCCAGGCCTCTATTATTATTTTCTTCGCTCCTTTCCTACCATCAAATATTTTTACACACAAAAAGTTATTGATAGTTTGTTTCATACTGAACGAGATATCACTGAAGTAACTTTCCCATAGCTTTGTGAATATATAAAGGAGATTAATGAAGAAATGTGCTAGGCCTATGTCAAGAAAGAAGAAGAAGAAAAATTTTGTCCTCTTATCTCTGCTACTGCTTGCCGAAATCTATTTCCAACATATGGATGTGATGACTATACCCATAAGCATCACAACAAATATAGGAAACATAAATGTTTTGAGTGTTCTCTGAACACTCCTAGAAGATACAAGTCCAGAAGTCATCAAGGAAGACGACCTTTCAAAAAGGGTTATTTCAGAAAAAAGAAATAAACTTAAACTTAAACTGAAACCAAACTTAAACTTAAACCAAGCTTAAACTAAAACCGTTCTCATTTGCAAGGATCAATCGGAGTTGCAGAGCAAGGAGGATACTAAGTTTTTCCTAAGACTCAAACTCTAAGCTAGACTCAAAACATTATGCCTTTGTGATGATCTTTGACTCCTTTTTATAGGAAGAAAGGATGAAGAGATTTACATAAATTTTGAGTTCCGTGGGAAGATGAGGGACACGTGGAAAAGGAAACCAATAATGATTCTGTATTGACAAACGAGAAAGGGACCCTCATCTCATAATGTCGTTGCTTTACAACCGAAAGCAAATATGAAAAAGGCATCTTTGATCACGAGGATGATGAATCATCTTCACATTATCATAGTGGAGTTACGGCTTGAGTCATGAGGTAGCATCTCGTGTCCACTTTTTCGGTAGTGGGCTTACCAAAGTAAGTCAGATTGATCAAAGGCTAATTGAGTAGGATCTAACTCTCCTCCAGATGGATCTAGTGATGTAGGATCAAAATTAGAGTCATTAGATGTATTATACTACCCTTGGAAAAATTCATTGTCCTAAGGTTGAGCATTTGGGATGTCCTCATCATAGGTGATTTCATTGTGCTAGTAAATATTAGTGGTATGTCGAACAACAAGATCGGAACAGGAATGATCCTTTTGTATCCACCATGGAAAGTTGTTGTGTGCTAATTTCTGGATATGATGTGCTGGATCTTCAAAGAGGTAAAAACCTTGTGGGCTAATGTCTTGAAGTAGTCGTTCAAGAGTCAGACTGCGAGTGGCAGTATAAGAAGGAATATTATAATCTCGATCAAGTTGGAATTGGAATACCTGGCCATGATGATGTTCCTGCATCCATAGTAACTGAGAAAACCATGTTAGAATATTAGACATCCAAAGGATGTCAAACATCTTCATTATGTAAAGGATTACACAAGGTCGTGGATTATGAAAACACAAAGTATTGGCCTCGTCTTCATATGGGATGCGATAGAAGTTATTTCATCTCTTAATTAAATAAATCAATTTTATCTGATCAATTCATCATCAACTATTAATTAAATAAATTATTTTTTATTTAACTAATCCTATAGTCCCTCTTTTAATTAAATAATTCATTTTATTTAATTAATCTCTAAAGTCATTCCATTAAATTAAATAAATTAATCTTTATTTGATTTAATCTAACACCATCTTCTTTAATTAAATAAAGATTTATCTTTACTTGATTTAATCTAACACCATCTTCTTTAATTAAATAAATCAAAATCTTTATTTAATTAAGCCTAAATCATTTTCCTCTCATTTTGATTTATTTCAATCCAAAAATCTAAATCAAATGGTCAAATCAGCTAATCCCTCATTAAATTAATCAAATCCTGATTAATTTAATCCTAATCACCTAAATCCTCTAGAGTTTGCCACTTGCACATGAAAATACATTTAAATGATTTATTAAATCTCTATTTTCTTTCAACATGGCATAAAAAGAGAATATTCTTCCAAATTTGAAAATCCCTCCAAAAGGGATGTGTCCTTCCAACAAAGCATTTAACTTCTCTTACATGTCCTTGTGCATTGAGCCAAGTGGCATTTAAGTCATTATTTTCTCCCTCCAACAAGCCAACTTTCAAATTTGAAATTCCACCTAATATCATTTATTGGCAAATTCATCAAAATGTGCTCAAACTTCTTCCATTCACATCTTGACAAGTGGCACTTGCCCACTGGATGTTGAATGATCCCACATTGCTCCATTTTGCCCATTCCTCCATCTTGTCTTTCTATAAATAGAAGGATTTCCTTTGTATTTTGGATCCACAACTTAGAGAAAATTTACTCTTTTCACATTGAGAGCTAATTTTATCCATTTCATATCATCATTTTCATGAATTCATAGCTAGGTTATGCCAAATTTTCATCAAGGAGATTCAACCATCATCAAATCTTCATCAAGCTTACATAGGAGTTGGGAAAGGGCCAATTTCCACATCAAATTGGCACCAATTCCCCCATGGGATTGAGATTTTGCATTTTTAAATAGGATTTCAATTACTTTCTTTGCTTTGCTCTTCAATTTCTTTCCTATTTGAGCATTGTAGATGAATATCATGGGGAATCTTAGTTCTTACTTGCATTTGAATATAATATTGTGTTTGTTTATTGTGTTTGTGTAGGTATAGGATTGGGGTTCTACATTTGGTGCTAGAAGGGGGGATTGCAATAGAAAGTTCAAAATGTTTTTGATGCACTTGTGACAGAAAGTTCAAAATATATCAGTCTATTTTGTGGTAGCACTTGCGACAGAAAGTTTGAAATGTTTCTAATTGGAGACAGGAAGTTCAAAATATATCTGTCTATTTTGTAATAGAACATTAGATTAAATTCTCTTTCTTCTATTTTTTTTGTGTCCATTTTCTAACAAGCCTACAAAAAGTTCAAAATGTTTCTGACGCACTTGCAACAAAAATTTCAAAATATATTTGTCTGTTTTGTGACAGAACATTAGATTAAATTCTCTTTCTGCTATTTTTTATGTGTCTGTTTTCTGACAAGTAGGCGACAAAAAGTTTGAAATTTTTCTAACACACTTGTGACAGAAAGTTTGAAATATATCTATCTGTTTTGTGACAGAACATTAGATTAAATTATCTTTCTATTTTTTTTGAAAGGTGTTTGTTTTCTGACAAGTAGGTAGAAGGAGCCTATGTTTCTGATGCACTTGTGACAGAAAGTTCAAAATGTTTCTGATGCACTTACAATAGAAAGTTTGAAATATCTATGACATTGGGATTGAGGATTGGAATCGAGCAAAAGTAAGCAGATTGGAGTTAAAGAAAATCAGGCGTTGAACTTAAAATTGACAAAGCATTTTTAAATGCTTAGGGCTTCCATTCTATACTTTCATTTTCTATTTTAGGCCTAACTCACCTCAGTTTTGGGTTTAAAATTAACCACTGATTTAATCTCTTCAAGATTGGTTAAAATTGAACTTAGACACTTACTAACTTTTCTATTTGGTCTAAAAATGAACAAACAAAGTTCTTTCACACTCAAAATTTGGTGCTTAAAAAGAACTCAATTTTTCCTTTGGAAATTAAAATGAACATGTGCATTTGGTGTTTTATAATTTTTTTCACAAAATAATATCATTCAAAAAGGCATATGCACTTTTCTCATGCTTTACGGCGATCTTGAGAATCAAAAGTCTTTTGTGATATTAAGTTGTCAAAGAGATTGCCTCCACATTTTTATTTGGGTTTAAAAATTGACAAATCTTACGAGTGTGAGTGGAACATGTTGTGTGTGTTCTCTCTCTGTTTCTCAACAAGGATCGATCAAACTATAGATATGCTTGCTCGCTTTTGTTTTATCTTAGAGGGCCTGCCTTGTGGGAAAAAGTAATCACCCAAGGGAATGACCCAATCGGGAACACGCTAAAGCCAAGTGACTTCCAACTAGTATATAAGTGTGGGTACTTGAGGAAAGGAAAGTATCATGAGGATTATTCTGACGAGAAGGGCAGCAATGGTCTCTCACCACATGGATGGTCCCCCACGAATGGAATGCTCACATTAAAACCCCTTGTTTAAAAAGGCCAAAATCCCTATCTATTTGTTGGTGCAAGAACGGTCATTCTGAAGCCGCCCCACACTTTTACAACTTTTAGTAGAGATGGAAAGTATGCCATGGTAGATTCATGGGTACTAATGCTTGGCTGACCCGAGAAGCGAGTGAACTATAAGGGGGGTTGTGTGGTCAAGCATCTAACCATCCACTGAAAGTAGACGTAGTTGGACTTGTCCAAGTAGGGACTCAACAAATATTGTCTCAAATATCCATATGGTTGTGCATGTTCTTGAAATCAAAACACTTTGCTTGATCAAAAACATTAGGAAAACAAACATTCAACATTGTCATCAAAATTCAAACCCTTTAGGAGAAGAAAATATCCTTGAACAAATTCATATGCTATTGCTTGCCCTTGGGATTCTCATCCTTAGAGGCTTCTAAGCATTTGGATATCATCTCAATTTTCTCCTACTAAAGTCAACATTAGGTAATTTTTTCCTTGATTTCCTTGATTTCCACATAATTCACTTTGTGGGATGAGAAGAAGTTAGGAAATTAGACATCTAGTTTCAAAAATCTAAGCAACAAAGTGTTTGTAGTGAAAGCAATAAATTAATCAAGATGAAATCAATTGAACCCCACACATGTGCTTTTTTATCTTTTGTCTTATGGTCTTTTGAGCAAGCATTGATCTTTTGGTTTGAATTACTCTTAGGGAAAAGCATGTTCTTCAAAACCTTGGTCTTGTAAACAAGTCCCTCTTAGGTTCATTTAGGATCAAGACAACCTTATCATTTCATCCATCTAAAACATCAATCAAATCCCATCTCACAAGGAACTTTTAGGACCTTGGAAAAATCATGCATACTAGACTTTTGGCAAATCCTTCTAAATCAAAATCAAAATCATCTTGTTTAGCTAAGTGTGTGTAGATGAATCCTTCTTCATACACTTAGTTAAATTATCATCCTTTTGGAAAAGTTTATTCCAAGATAACATCCAACATCGTGGGGTTTATTAGTTCAAAAAATCCAAATCAAGTCAAAATCAAAATCCAAATCAAATCCAAAATCCAAAATCCAAAAGTCCTAAAGTCTAGTATTCCTCCAAGGGTCCTAAAAGTTCAACACGGTCCACATCATTCACCCCTTTCACCCTTCATCTCATCATTGGTCCTAAACACCTTAGAGGTCAACAAGGTCAAAACACAAGAAAAACATGGAACATAAACTTGATTCATACATCATGAGTGGTCTAAGTCAACCAAACTATCAAATCCTTACAATGCCAATTGATTATCAAAAATCACATTTATACAATCCATACATGGGATCATTATCTCGTACAAACCTCAATGGTACAACAAATGTGAGTATGCCCAATCCAAATTTTGAAACACCTTTCCCTATGGTAGATTTAAATCAAAGTCCAAACCTACAAATCTATCAACAAAACAATCAATGCATGAGTCTTCAAATGAATAAAATTATCCCAGCAAATCCATACATGCCAAATGTGAATATACCAAGTACGAGCTTACCAAACATGAACACTTTAAATCCACACTTGGTAAACTTTGGGATAGATATGTTTGTGAATCATACAAATGTTGTTCAAAGTCCAAACAAGATGTTAATGACTGCATTGTATTGATCCAATGTATAGATATGTTTGTGAATCATACAAATGTTGTTTAAATCCTATTTGTTTGTCGAGTCAAAGTCCATCACACTAGGTGCATGCCATCCTCGTTCTTTATACCTTGATGCATCGTGCTTATGTGTGTTATCAAACTATAAAGGTGGTGGACCTTTAAAATCCAACTCCTCGGTAAGAAAATCATCATCATCATCATCATCATCATCATCTCTAATAAAGTTGGCTTGTTGGTGTCTCTTGTCATCATCTTATTTTCTTCTTACTTCCCTTCACGCTAACATGGTACCATGACAGTTAATCATAAATCATTGCTAATGCATCCATCCTACATCCACAAACCATATGCATATCATATCATATCATATAAGAAACATTGATCATCTCACATGCATTGCATTTCATCATTGCATAATATAGATTGGTTATTCTAAGCATCTCATAAACCATACATTTATCATCCATTTGCATAATCATAAAAGAATCATCATATCATATCATGTGCATCCATATCATCCATGCATCATCATATCATCCATTACATATAAACATCATAATCATCTCATTTATATCATCAATAATGTAACTATCATGGTATAAATCAAGGATCAAGTGTGTGTAATATATCAAAATAGACATGAGGCTACCCATGGCTAATGGGTTATCTACATCATCAAATCTTTCTACATCAAACATTCAAACAAAACTAATCTTGAACCTCTTTTTAGGTGAGATCGGCCCTCAAATCGAATCTTTTAAACTCGATCTCGGGGTAATCACACTAGTATACTTCTTTCTGTTTGGAGCATTGAAAAATATCATAATTTTTTGAAATTTGTGATTGGCAAGATTATTCTTTGAACCAATGGCAAGTACTTTGCTTCAAAGAGGGGAAAAATGTAGACACAAAAATATATGCCAATGACACCTAATCTAATTTTACTAACACCAATTCATCTTGAATCATCTCTTTGCTAATCATTTATATTAAATTCATCACATTTCATCTCTTAATTAAATAAATCAATTTTATCTGATCAACTCATCATCTCCTATTAATTAAATAAATCATTTTTATTTAATTAATCCTATAGTCCTCTTTTAATTAAATAATTCATTTTATTTAATTAATCTCTAAAAACCATTCCATTAAATTAAATAAATTAATCTTTATTTGATTTAATATAACACCATCTTCTTTAATTAAATAAATCAAAATCTTTACTTAATTAATCCTAAATCATTTTCCTTCATTTTAATTTTATTTCAATCAAAAATCTAAAATCAAATGGTGAAATAAGCTAATCCCTCATTAAATTAATCAAATCCTGATTAATTTAATCCTAATCACCTAAATCCTCTAGATTTTGCCACTTGCACATGAAAATACATTTAAATGATTTATTAAATCTCTATTTTCTTTCAACATGGCATAAAAAGAGAATATTATTCCAGATTTGAAAATCCCTCCAAAAGGGATGTGTCCTTCCAACAAAGCATTTAAATCCTCTTACATGTCCTTGTGTATTGAGCCAAGTGGCATTTAAGTCATTCTTTTCTCCCTCTAACAAGCCAACTTTCAAATTTGAAATTCTACCTAATCTCATTTATTGGCACATTAATCAAAATGTACTCAAGCTTCTTCCATTCACATCTTGACAAGTGGAACTTGCCATTGGATGTTGAACGACCCCACATTGCTCCATTTTTTTCATTCCTCCATCTTGTCTTTCTATAAATAGAAGGTTTTCCTTTGTATTTTGGATCCACAACTTAGAGAAAAGTTACTCTCTTCACATTGAGAGCTAATTTTATCCATTTCATATCACCATTTTCATGAATTCATAGCTAGGTTATGCCAAAATTTCATCAAGGAGCTTCAACCATCATCAAATCTTCATCAAGCTTACATAGGAGTTGGGAAAGGGTCAATTTCCACATCAAATTGGTACCAATTCCCCCATGGGATTGAGAGTTTGCATGTTTAAATAGGATTTCAATTACTCTCTTTGCTTTGTTCTTCAATTTCTTCCTCTTTGAGCATTGTAGATGAATTTCATGGGGAATCTTGGTTCTTACTTGCATTTGAATCTAATATTGTGTTTGTTTCTTGTGTTTGTGTAAGTGTAGGATTGGGGTTCTACAACTATAATGAGTTAGATAAGCTTTGAAGTTATTTGCATAATCTTCTCCATAGATTAGTGTAGGAAATGTGTTTTGTACACCTTTCTTCCTTATAAGTAGTATCAGATCCTAACTAGTTGTGGTTCTAGTTGTTGGGTAGAGGATTTGTTTAGCTAATCTATATTGAGTGAAAGCTTAAGTAGAAATAGAACTTTATGGTCTTTATTGTAGGAAGTAAAGATGGAAAAAACATTAGAAATAGTAAAGATGGAGATTTTTTTGGTAATGGCTTTGAAATGAAGAAGCTAAAGATGGAAAATATGTGAATTGATTGATATTTGTGAGATTTTTTTGATGAAAAATCTCAAAACCTATGAATGCTATTTTGGTTGCTTAGTATGATGTTATGGAGAATAAATTAAAATGCCTAATCAGATTGTGCTTTATAGAATATTTTGATCAATATCCACAAGGAATCCATTACAAAAATATTGTGTAAAAAACTAGGTAAGATCTACCAAGCAAAAATATTAATTAATAATGTTTTCTTGAAAAATAAATTGTACATGGGGTTCCATGTGCGAAAAGGTAAAATAAAAAAAGTCTAAGGATAAACCCATGGTGGAAGAAATTCTAGACACAGGGTCCACTCCTATAAATGTTGAAGGAGAAGAATTCATACAAGGAACGCTCGCTTCAGAAGCTGGGAACCTTGATGTTCTTGAGATGGAAAAAGGGGAGACTGTAGGGCAGAATCCTATTGATGAAATGGTTATTGAAGATACCTTTGATTCCCGGCCTTCGCTTGGGAATGATCCAAATGACAATAAATAGTCATAGGTTTTTGAAAAATCAGAGAAAGACCAAGTTGAAATTGAGAATGAAGAAACTACACAGGTTTTAGGCACGATAAAGTTGGAAATGAAGAAAATCCTGATGTAGTAGGATATAAGGAAAGTGACGTCCAATAAGTTGATGTTGAACATTTGGATAGAAAAGAAAATACAAGTCTTCAAACAGAGGAGATAGTGTTAAATCCCAGTAATCTTGAATCTATGCCAGAAATTGTTGAGGCAGGAAGTTCCATTGCCAGAAAAATGGAAGAAACAATTGAAATGGGAAGGTGACATGTTAACACAATGTATAGAAGGATTTGAAAAGGTCACCAAGAAATGTAGTAAGTTTCTTGATAAAGATCAAGACTTCATTGAAATGTTAGCATGTCAAGATTGTGATCCCCAAACACTAGGACAGGAGGGTAAAAAATCTAAAGCCTTCAAGGAATGGATTGAAGGGATAAATAAAGACATTGTTCAATTGTTAACCTAGGAGGTCATTGATGAGATCATACAGTGCAGAAGCACTATAGTCAGATATTAAACAAACAAAGTGCAAAGGAATGTTAGTATACTCTAGATATCAAAAGAATACACTAGGCTCAAGTTCACTTGGAAGGCAATATAAGGGATTTCAAAAGAGCGTATGCACCAAATACTGAATAATTTCCAATAATATCAGTTGAAGAAAAGTGAAGAAAAGATCTCAGAACCCGAGCCCTGAATGATAAAAGGAAGTACTGGATATTGGATACCAAAAGTGTTATAGAAATATTTTGTTACAAGTGATTTTTGAAGGTTTTTCCTGACCTCCCGGTGGATGTTCCCTATTTTGTATTCTAAAGGATGTCGATAGCCTTGGGGTTAAATCATAATAGTGGTTTACAATTATAAGGAGGAAGGAATTCTCATTTTTTTTGGTTTTCACTATATCAAGGGGTTCTCTCAAACTTAGAGGTTCGGCCGAACCCTCTTAGATGTTCGAGTGAACATATAAGTTTGGTTGAACCAACAATTCGACCGAACCCATCAACGAACATAGGGAAAAATCATATTTTATTGGGTTTGATCGAATGGGGGTTCAATCGAACCCCCTGAATTAGGGCATATAAAATAAAAAAAATTGTCACTGTCACACGCACTACTCACGGTGACTTTTTCTGTTGCGGTGAATGTGAACAGTGAAGGACGGCTAACTAGGGGAAAAGCGTGCACCATCTTGAAAGCCAAGTTCATCAACATTTACCTCCACAGTGAGCACTAGGTTGGTGAACTTGAAATTTTGTTTCAAACTGAATTTATTTTGAAAAAAAATTAAACCCTAAATGGAAAATATAAAATGTGAAATGGTTGAAATTTATAGTAGATTTGAAATTAAGTTTGTTGAAATTGAAATTTCATTTTCTTGAAAGTTTCTAAAGCCTTTTCAATGAACTTAATTTCTATTATGCTTTGATGAATGTTCATACCATGTTTCAAAGCTCCAATTTTGGCACAAGCATGGAGTGTTGAATTTGGTTTTGCAGTTGGTAATTCCATTTGATTGAAATATTTTGCATACCCATTTTAAAAAAAATTCAAATAATTAACGTGCTTTGTCTATGCTTCCACATTTTGCATACATTTCTACTAGCCACCTGCCAATTGCATTTTCTTGAATGTTTCTAAAGCCTTACCTATTAACAAATTTTTTTGAGGCATTATATCAAACAATTCATGTTCCTTCCACATTTTGCATACATGTCTACCAGGGAACTTGCAATTGCAACTACAACATCTGGTAAAATTCCCCCTTGATGATTTGATTGATGTCCATACCCTGTCCAAAGCTCCCATTTTGGCACAAGTAGAGGGAAGGTTGTGGAATTTGGCTTTACAACTGCCAATTGCATTTGTTTCAAAGTTTCTAAAGCCTTTTGAACAAACCCATTTGCAAGGATAACATGATATTTTTTAAGTACAAGCTTAAGTTTAAATCTTGCAAGAAAGCTAAATTGAAATCAAAATTATATGTTTGAGGCAATGCATATAATACACCCATACAAAATAGTACAAAAGAAAGAGAAAAAATGTAAAGAATGCACTTGTAACCTATACTTGAGAGCATTAAAATTTTAAAATTAAACATAAAGAATAATAGGATTTATAAATTAAATACATGTCAAGGCTAAATTATATAATATCAAAAAAGACTATTTTAAAGTTTAAATTTATATTTTAATTTTAGGGTAAATACTTCTGGTTGAATTTATGAATTAGAAATAGAAATTTTGAAAGGGCCCCACCCTTTTAAAAATACCAATAAAGAGACAATAAAGAGACAAAAAGAGACAAATAAGGATCAATCATATTGGCATGGAACAACAACAAGAAAAATATAGTTGTAAGTTAGAAAAATAACATCCAATTAGAAATACTCCACCAATAGTGGCAATGTATCTAATAAAGAGGGTCGTTTTCCCAAAAATATTAGTAGATAGATATCATTTCACAACAAATTGAATCCAAAATTCTTCAAGGAACTATATCTTATTGTCAACCTTATCCTTTTCCATGAATGAACCTAGTTCCTTTCTAATGGAGTTTCCAAAATTTAGACCAAAGGGAATAAAGGGTTCCTATAATCTTCTGAACTTGAACCTTAGATTCATATTTTTAAATTATTAGAGGGAATACGAAGAGGCACGAATGCTTCAATTCAAGAGAATGGTAGAGGAAAATAAATCCAACTAATCCATCTCTAACACATGATTCTTGTCTCTACCAATCTCCTCTAAATTTCTCTTGAAAAGACATTCTAAATTAGTCATGTCTACAAGAGGACCAACCACCCCTTGATTATTCCCAAATGGAGCTTCAACCAAATCCTAAGGTAAACAAGGCTCCATCTCATCCTTATGCATTTTGTTCAACCTTGCCTTCCTCTAAAATTCCTACACCTATAAAATACATAGCTAGACACATGACAATCTAGTGAAAACACAAGAAAATCCTATAGCATGGCATTTTGAACCCAAATAACCAAATTAAAAAATAATTTAATCTATAAGTATAAATAGTTTGATGGTAGAAATGTTATACATATAAAAATATGATAAATGTGATTATTTTTCTTTTCAATCTATAAATTTTTGATGTGCTTGGCTATATAATTGAGATGATTCACTCATAATGTAATGATAAAAATTTAGTATGTATTGAAAGAAATATTTCTGAGACATCAAACTACCATTGCACATAACTCTCATGGAAATAAGAATATTATTTTATTTTAACTAAAGAAATTTTGTGTACTCTATCTTGAATTACTTAATTAATTTTGAATTATATACTTATAATTTAAAATAAAATCATCTTTTTAACATGGAATAGATAGGTTAATTAATGAAATAAAATATTCTTTTATATTAAGAAAATTTACAAATATATATGGAACTCATACATTGAGAAATTGACTAAGACAACTCTATATGAGAATTAAGATGAGAATAATTTATATACGTTCTTTCAATAATTAACATTAGAAAGTAATACTTGGCTCATATTTTATAATTACACTAGAAACCAACAATGGAAGATTGAGAGTCTCAACTAAGAATTCCACCTTATAGATAACATTCATACTAGAAGCCAACAACTAAAGACCAAATTTCATAAATAAAGTTCATGTGTTATATATCATGCCTTTGAGGGTCCACAAGTACCATGAGCCTTCTGAAATCCTTCTCCATCTAAATGCATCCATTCCAAGACCATTGGGAGGTGGGTAGATCCCAAGTTCCTTAATTTCTTGTAGGAATTTAATCAAGAGTAGGACATTGTGACTTTGGCATGTAAATTTAAATCTAAATGTGCATCCAAAAAATACAAATTCATAACTAAATTTAATTCAAAAAGTGGGCCATCTATGGCCTTCTATAAACTTCTATAACTAATTTTAAACACTCAAACAAATACATATATATGAATATATACTTCATTTATAAATTCTTGGAATATATCAATCCATCACAATTAAATTCTTAGACATCATGCATAATATTTTTGATGTATTCACAAAGCCACCTAGGGTCTCATAAGACTTGAGTAGGTGAATACCAATATGCATATCTAATGGTGGGGTAAATGGAGGAGGATTAGGAGTAAGTTCATATATATATATCTATTACTTATTTTGCAATCCAATATATTGGTTGGAGAGGTTGCATTTGAATAGGAGTGAAGATAAGGTCTATTAAAATATGACTCACCATCTTCTCTATTCTTAGGATTTTGGAGTTTAACAAAATATCCTTTGTCGATCTCAACCAATCTTTGCTTCAACTTCCAAATCATCCACACAATCCTCCCTAAAATATTCAATATGTGAAACATAATTATGAGGAAGATACAAATAATCCTTGACATAGCTTTTTGTATCAAAGGATAATATGGTTCTATAATTTTAAACTATTTCCAATTTTGAAATCTAAATACAATCAATAATCTATTTAATCGAACAATAATCATAATTTTAAGGCAAACATAAATTACTTGAATCTTTTTAAGGTGTCTCATTAGATTCTACTTACTCTAGAACTTAAATTTAAAAACAACATTAAAATCCACAAAACAAATTTCAAAGACATAATAAATTATTACAATATTATTTAAGATTCTAATTGTAATCAACATGTTATAGTAATAAATATTCAAATTTTAAATCTATGAAAATATATAACCAAATGATCCTTAGTTTTCATATATCATTTGTGATGAGAATGTTGAATATTATAATTTCTTAGGCCAATCTTTAGGCACTAATTCACCATTGTTAAAATGATCCTTAGTTTATTCATTGCTTTTTTCATGATTATAAGTTTTTACAATTTCTATTAAACCAAACTCAAAATAATGGTATAGATTAAGATTCTTGTCTTTATCCTACATTTGGGTCATGTTTGATTCTAGATTTATTATCATAATTAGAAGTTGTATAAATTGTTATTATATATTTTTTAATGTTCATATATAGAATGTATTGTTGGATTAGTGAGATATTTATAACAAGTATGCAATATGAAGTCAAAATTTATTAGATTTGATTCTTAATAAATTAGTTTTAACAATTCAATTTATAGCTTTATCCAATCTATAAGTTTAAATAGTTTGATGGTATCTAAACTTTATACATATAAAAATATGATAAATGTGTGATTATTTTTCTTTCCAATCTATAATTTTTTGATGTTCTTGGCTATATAATTGAGATGATTCAATCATAATGTAATGATAAAATTAATCCTCATACATGGAGGATTTTATATTATCTTCCATTAAATTCATCCTCTTTATGAGATTCTTATGGAATATTGATATTCTAGTCTAAATTCTTAATTTAGACATATCTTAACTAGATAAATTTAAGTTCAATGAAGGCAATAGAACTTTTTTTTCACTTACATAATCCTATTTTGAATTTCTTTTATGTTAAAAACTATTAAATTAGATATTTTTATGGACCCAATTATTTTTAAATAATTTTACAATAATCTTTGTTTTCTTATTCTTTCTTTCATTGTTTCATTTAAAATTTGAACCATTTAAGGATGCTATGTTATATATTATAGTTGTCTTCCAATTATTTTTAAATTGTTCAACCCTCTCATGGTCTAAATAGTTTTACATTCAACAACCATGTCTAAAGTACATTATATACCCAACCTCTTCCCCTATTTAACACACTCATAAACCTTGTTACTAATCTCATTCGAAGAGGTGGAACAATCAATCTTAGAGGGATCCTCATCCATAGGAGAGAGAAGTGATCCATCAATCTAGCCTCTAGTAGTATTCTAAAAATAGTAGAACTAGAAGCTAGAATCCTAACAATGATAGTCAAATTGGATAATACACAAGTTTTTCTTTTCAAGGGATTGGGGAACACTTATTGGATGGGTATTATTTCCCCCTCACCAAATTTTGATTAGGATTAAGAATTGAAATAATAAAATTCGCAAATTGGTATAAGAAAAAACTAAGCCCTTAGTGGAGGGGAGCTCATTTTGTTCTCATGTGCAACTCTAATAATAGATTTCTTAAATTACATGAGTAAATGAAAAGGGAAGCTAACAAGTCACATGCATCTAAGATTACTAATACGATAAAAGTTATAGGATAAACAATATTTATAGTCTCTTTCTAGGATGAAATAAATAATCAAGTAGAAACATTTATATACTTGTGAGGAAATCATCTATATTTTCCTTCCTCTTGTATTTAGTTTCTTTATGAGACTTTAAGCCCTTCATGGGTAAACCACTTGTAGTAGCTCAATACCTTCCTGAATGGCTTTAAAGGTCAACCTTCTTACTTTTTAACCAAAATTTTAATAACATTCAATTTTTTGTAATTTATGTCCACTATTATCATTTTAATTCAAAATAATGTAAGAACCTTATATATTTATTTAAAAATTAAAAAATCTTAAAATAATAGTTTTAAATTAATTGAAAACATGGTTGGACCCCTCTAATTTTGTGGAACTATTTCTTAAAAGCTATTTTAGTTGAATTTTATATAATAGGAAAAGGAAGCCACATATGGCATTAAGACCTTCCTTGATGGTCTTTAAGTTAGGAAATTTTTAATTTCATTCATAGGTCTTGAGGTAATTTAAACAAAAGTTGTGTTTGGAAACAGGTATTTGGTACAAACTCCCAAAAAAATTAATGTTATATGTTTATGCTATTAACACATGAAATTTTGGGCCTTAAAATAGCCACATCATCCCCATATTTTAAAACAAATGAGATATTGAGGCTTTATGTCACTTATAATAGATTTACAATTAGTTGATATAGTTGCATTTAGATCAATCGATATATCCTAATTTCTATCAAATCATAAGGTGTCAATTTCAATAATTACACAATTCAAAGCACATACGATTTTTCATTTGCTAGTAGAGGGAACTATCTTATTATTCCATTAAAATAAAATATAGGTCCTTAATACTTTTCATCTTTATTTTCCATCATTACATTGAACCTTATAAGGGAAATCTTCATTTGTCTCATTGTCTTCTCTTATTTGTGCCTTCAATAATGACTGGATTGATTTTACATGACCACCAATGTTAAGTAATGATGCTTTGTTTGCAATCTAGTAATTTAAATTTTAGAACTATTTTAGATTATGTTTTAAATTTAAATTTTAGAATTGTTTTAGATTATGTTTTGTGTGCAATCTAGTAATTTGAATGTTTTGAAATTATTAAAAACTATGATAGATGTTGAATGGTTTTTTTATAATGGTATGAAAATATTATTGATGAGTAGATGAATTTTTACAATTGTTTTAGATTTGTATTCCCTTTATCTAGATATATTATTTACCAAGGTCTCATTGCTCTTTTAGGTGTACATACATATATATATAACATGGAAAATGCAGATCATGTTCCACCTCCAAATTCTTTGTTTGCAAATACCACTAATGAGATTAAAAAATTGAGAGACTCATTAGCACATGGTGCAAACCTAGGGATATATTCTGAACCATGCATGTCAATATTACATAGTTTAGATAAACTAAGAGATGAACTTGAGAGGACTAGTGCATTTTCCCCAGATAGAGTAGCTGCTATTCTTTCCCGCATGCGGGAAGAAGTACATGGTGATGTTCCCCTAAACAAATACAGGATACTGTGACCAAAGAAATGATAAAAAACACATGTTTTCCTTTTTATCAAAATGTATGTAAGGTTAGGGGATACCAGGTCACTAGATGTGTCGATCATGTTATGGCTGAATTCATCTACCCATGATTTCTCGCAACACATGGTCAATACCCAAACAATGACCATATTCCATTATATTTTGTTCAATAGTTGTATGTTGAGTTCCATTTGGGACTCAAAGTTAACTACCTAGACATTCCACCATATGCTGGTCAGGGGCATGGCAGGATTGCCGGTAGGCCAGCCTATCATCGAGTAGATAGACCAGTCCTAGTGTTTAGGGCATTGGTTGGTGAGAGGTCTCCTGCTATCACCCTAGCTCTAGCCCCCATAGCAGATAAGGTTATCATTTCTTCCCAAAAGGAAGCAATTGACACTGTAGGTGACATTGCAGCTACCACCGTGCTAGGATATCTGATGATCATGTAGGTCAGTATTTGATGTCCAGATGTTCCCAATCCATGTCATTTTTAGCACAGTGGACCACCATGGATCCTTTTACAGTGGTTGACATCCCTACTCCTACATAGCTTGATACACTTACAAGAGATATGGCATACAGGACTTTGCATTGTTTGGCTAAGGACCTGTTGGAGGCATATGCCCACATTGCATCAGACAATCGGATTAGTATAGAGCATGCCAAAGATCATCTGGCACATGGATTATGTTTAGCTCTAGGATCCCATCACTCTCAACCGAGCACTAGTGTGCATCAGAATCCACTTACAGTTCATTTGGCAGCTGAATAGACTATGGGTTTTACTGATATGTTGATTGGTTCTGGTTCATCATCGTTAATGCCATCTCACCTTCATAGTCCTCTACATTCATCATTTCTAGCACGACATGGGATAGATCGGATGGATGCAGATGTTGATTCATCGCTTGACCATTTGGTGGATATGGTGGAGGTGACTGTTTCAGAGGACTTAGGTCATCTAATATCAGATGATGTGCATGTATGTGTGCATGTGCATGTTTCAATTCTTTTTTAATTATTTTTAAATTTTTGTTTTAACTAGATATTCATGTAAGTTGATATATATGTATATATATTGTTACAGGTGGACATACCTCATGTCACTCCTAGCCTTGGTCCAGATCGTCTACATAATCAACATGATTATGTGGATGAATCTGCTACCAGTGGACATGTGAGTTTTAAATTTTTATATATACACATGTATATCTAAATGCAATATTTATGTATGCATAGATCTAGATAGATATTTAAAAATACAAGTTCATTTAAAAATAACTTTCATAAAATTTATTTAATATAAATTATATGTATTTAACACATTCTGTACACAATTTTATTTGTAGGGCTCAACACATCTATCAGAGTAGGACCGTTCTCATTCAAATGGTTGTTCGACTAGGAGTCGACATTCGTATTAGGCCCTGCACACTAGATTTTTGATCTTTAATACATGTATTTTCTTATATGATGATTTTTAGTATTCGAGATTTGATGATCTCTAACTTACATTTGCTTATATGATATATACATACATTTTCTTATTTGTTTATCTTTAGTATTTGACATTTGATGATCTCTAATTTACATTAATTTGCTTGTATGATATGTACATACATTTTCTTATATGATATATACATACATTTTCCTCTTTGCTTATAACATGTGTTATGTTTATACATTGAATCTCTTTACATGTATGTACATGTGGTTGCTTATGGTTACATGTTTACACATGATATATGTATGCATTTGCTTTAAATATTCAATATATGTATACATGTTTGTTTATTTGATGATCTCTTACAACTTACATTTCCTTATATTCAATATACATTTGATCTCTAGTAGAATCTTAGGAAATCAATGCCACTTTATAATTACGTTCATTCATGTTGGTCACAATAAATATTTTTTTTAAAATGACTTACTTGCAACATGAACCATTGAGTTGAGAAAAAAATATAATCTTTTTGACAAGTAACTTGAAATTCAATTCAAATATAATTAAGAAAATTCAATTCAAATTATACCTCTATTATACATTTTTGACAAGTAACTTGAAATTCAATTCAAATATAATTAAGAAAATTCAATTCAAATTATACCTCTATTATACATTTTTGACACTTTAACAAAATTTTAAAATTACTAGATATGTTGTGCATACCTATGCATTGAATAACAACAAACTCCACAATGAAATAACTTGTTTGTTTACTACTTGATTCATTTAAACTAGGATCTAGTTACTCCATGTATACTAGAATAATTTTTTTCCCATCCCATATGCATATAAATAGAAGCTTATTTTTCATTATTCTGGATATCAAATTGCAAGATTAATTCTCATTTATATCACTTGGAGTGCAGATTTTGGAGAAGAGGTTTTTGCACATTTATCAAGGAGGCAAATATTGGAGAGACAACTTTTCATTTTTATCAATCAAGGAAAATTTTTGAGGAGAATTTAACTAAGTTGGTAGAGGACTTTTTTTGAATCATCTTTAAGTTGAAGAAGAAAATGGGACAACAAAGAAAAAGAAAAAATGCATCTCAACAAAAATTGTCAAAAGAAGAAGAACAAAAGAGGAGTGAAAAAAACTTGGAAAATTATCATAGAAAGAAACAAGGTACATGCTTGTTTCTTCTCTCTCTCTTTCAAGTGTGTGTTTAGGAATTTTATTAACACCTCAGTTTGTTTTGCTTACAAATATATTTCCAATAGTCATCTTGCATAGACATTCCCTAAATTCTTTATCATCTATTTCCAATTGTTTTAGTTCCATAGAATTCTTAAGTTCAAGAATATTTGATTTTATTTGTTTCAACTCCACTTAGATAACTCAGTCTCTCACTTTCTTTGTTTGCATGTAAATTCAAACAACAAGCAAGAATTTCTCAAGCTGGAGTGAGCCAAATCTAGATATTAGATCAAACAAATCCGTTGAAGAACACATGGACCTTGAAGTTAGGGAGGAGACCCAAGTTCAAACAATGCTTGTTGGAGAGGGGTCAAGATCACTCTCTTCTACTGGTATGGATGAGCATATAAAACTAGCAGAAACTTCTCACTTATAGCATCATGTCTTATCACTTTGTTTGTTTGCATACATAAACTTCACTTATATAACATCATCTCTCACTTTTTTTTGCAAAATATTTTGTGACATGTAGGAAGGGCTCAACAAGAAGGAAGTTTTCATGCTCAAGTAGAGGAAAATCTAGACATTGGATCAAATGAATCAGCTCAAGAACACATGGTCCTTGAAGATAGGGAGGAGGCACAAGTTCAAACAATGCTTGTTAGAGAGGGGTCAGGATCACTTCCTCCTACTAGTATGGATGAGCATATAAAACTAGCTAAAAAGGTGAGGAAAAAAATTTCTCATAGAAATTTAGATCATTTACTTGAAATGGATATGGAGAAACTGAAATGTTATGCCAACTGGCCTTATAATAAGAGAAAGAGATCAATGACTAAATATGTAAATGGAATAATCAATCATCATTTCAATCATCTTGTTACACTTGAAAAAACCCAATTCTTATCATGTTTACTTCTTTGTGATGAGCTCAAAGAGTCATTACAATTGTTGGGTGTACATTCGGCATCAAATAAGAAGAAACACATGGGATTACAAAAGGATATTGTTCAAAATGTTAAAAAGGGTTTAGATTCCATTGGGAAAGGATCTCGAACTGTGGATAAGGTCACTACAAGAAGGGTGATATTGACATCTATTGTACATCAAGATA
>VDFB02234112.1:0-12753 GCA_007258455.2 Sequoia sempervirens
GGGAAAGAGTGGGAGAGGGTGGGAGAGAGTGGGAGAGAGTGTGGGAGAGTGGGTGAGAGGGTGTGAGAGAGTTGGAGAGAGAAACGACAAAGAGAGAAAATAAATCTAGAAAAGAAACCAACTTTATGATAATGCGAGCAAATTTTTTAGAAGTAGAGGCATGACTGTTCTAGGAAGAAATAATGCACGCATGTTATAACACACTCTCATGATAATGTGAGCGTGTTTTTTCTTGCACTAAAAATAGTAAAAAAATACAATAAACCAGTGATGTCAGCCCACATTTTGCATATTCTCTTGGTTTTGCACGTGCTCCAACAAAAAGTATCTTTTTGAAGATTGAGTGAAGTGTCCATGCATGATTTTTAGATTCAACCACCTTTTTCATGATCTTCTCACCACCTTTGCATGAAATATCATAGTTTTCACGTTGAAAGGCATATAATATCAATTCAATTTTTAATTCTAGTGATAATTGATATACAATTGAAGTTTGGAGGGGAACAAGCTTTTAAAAATTTCAAATTTTTGAGGACTTTGAGGAAAGAATAAGCAAAGGCTACATAATTGGGTAGAACTCCTCCATTTTAAACTCTATTTTTTGAGGTATGTGAATTCTTTATACATTTTATTTCATTCTATTATGGCTTGCTTTCATTTTTGTTGTTTTGCATATTCCATGTTGATCATTGTTTGTTTGTCATGTTACAACCTTAGGTTGTCAATGGACATTTTAAATTACACTATTTCATACACTTTCCAATTACATTTTTAAACCACATATATTTGAGGCATTTTGTTATTTAACAATTGACTTACTTTGCATATGCTTCCAAAGCTTTCATTGAGTTATTTTGTCAAACAGTTATACAAACTAGTTGAATGCCTTGTCTATGCTACCAAATTTTCCATACAATTCTATAAAAAATTGGAATATACTCCTAATATAGTAAGGGGATGCCTACAACACACAAATACATAACTCTAATATACAAACACAATTTTCAATTTACAATTTCATCATGACTTCTTCATTTATCATATTTGCATTTTTCCTTGTAGCATATCAAAGTCACTCAATCGGGCATAATTCCACTCACACAACCTTTCAACTCACAACACAACACACATTAGGGACCCATTACAAATCCTTTCAACTTATCCAACAATCACCAATGCTTGTTTTGTACCAAACTGCACTAATTGGGTTTTCTATGCTTTGAAGGGACCAAATTAGCCCACTTTTACAAAGGAACCACCTTCAAAACTTTGTGTAATCTCTTGAAACCTTGGGGAAGAATTTTATATCTATCAAAAATTCAAATTATAGTTTTAGATTGTAGAGATTCAATCATCTACCAACCAAACCATAAAACCCTCTCTCTAGGCTTAGAAACCCTAAGTTTTATTGAAAGTAACACTTGCCAAACACTCCAAAACTTGAAAACTATTCAAACAAGCTTAAAATTACTTTCTCATGCTCAATCCAACATAAAATAAAATTTCCCAACTCAAAAATTAATTTTCACTCACCAAAACCCCTCCCATTTTCTTAAGGAAAACTCAACATTTCCTCATTTGGTTTGATGCCCAATCCAAGGATCATCCTCCATTCAAGTTTCTCATGGCCTTTTATAATTTTTCCCTCCTAAAACAAACCACTTCAACTTCCAAAACTAACATTTGAAAGAGGTGACCATTGGTCTCCCTCTTTAATACACTTTTACAACCCTAGTGTAGGAGCACCTACACCTCATCCTCCTTATTTGATCATTTGATGGTAATTAGGAGGTTAATAGGTAGGTGGATGAGTCTTTGAGCATGTTTTGTTTTGAATAACTTCCACTAAGCATGTCTTAGGTTGATATTTTGAGTTGAGGTGTTAAAATGTAAAAAATGGTGATCTTGTACTAAAGTATCTTTGTAGCCTTTGAAGGAAAGTTTTTGAATTTACATGTAAAGTGTGCAAAATTAGTGTTTTTTGGATGTAATAAGGCTCATTTCAAGCCATTTTTGTGGTTTTATTGAGTTATAGGTGTTAGGGGTGCAAACTTACAATATAAGTAATATTGTTGTGAACAAAAATGCATGTGAATGAGGGCTTAGGCCTAGGGTTTGGGAGAATCTCTATGGGAGGTCATGATGTTTTGAAATTTTAGGCATGTGCAGGGTTAATGTCCTTTGTTCAAGTTTTTTTTAAAGTCTGGGAGGTTTTGGAAGTAGCATATTCAATAAACTCTCTTTAATAGTGCATAAAACAAGGGTTTTCAGTTTTGGAGTGAATTTGTCAGTACTAGAGGAATATAGTTGTGGTTTTAGAGATTTGGGAACCTAAGAAATGTTGTCCCAAGGTTTCAAGGTCATGTGATAAGTTTGAGGGCATGTTTCTTTGCAAATTAGGCCTAATCAACCTAATTAGGTTAGCCTAGAATGGGTGTTTTTGGGATTTGGTCCAAAGGACTTGCACCTGACATTGAGATATGTGTAATAAATCTAAAATGGGTATCTAAAACCATGAAGATTTTCTCTGGTGTTTGGGAGAAAATTTGAGTTATTGGGCACAAACTGAGTTTCCACTACTACTAGGGTTCAAGGGGTGAATGTGTGAAATCTACCTTCTAATGATTGTTAATTTCACAGCTTAGGAATTTTTGCACATTTTTAAAATTCTACTACCTAGACCCCTAAATACTATTGAAAATGATGTAGAGTGGCAAGGGAAACCACTTCCTTTTCAAAAGCTTCTCTCAAATACTTTATATGCACACACCAACTTCACTATTCCTCTCAACAATGCAACTTGACCACTCAATTTGACTCACACAACTAGACATCTGAACAAGACTTGGGGATGATGTAAAAAATCTTCACAAAACACAACATGACCAAAAAAATAGACCTTGCACCCAAAAACATCCATTCTTCCATCGCTCCTACACAAGCCCATGCAACTTTGCAACATTCACCAATAGGACAGTCAAAATAAAAACCGATTAAAGGCATTAACCAGACAATGAAACATGGTTTTAGACTCCTAACACCATCCTCCACAAGTTTCCAAAAGCATAGGATCAAACACCCAAAACATTTATGTATCAAAAGATTGATTTACAAGCCATAAACAAGGCTTCACTAGGCATGTACAAGGAAGCTTTCAACTTGTCAAGGCACACCCCAATACCCCTAATGCCTTTAAAATACTCCAACAAGTTCCCTAAGACCTGTTCCATGCTTTCCATCTATTTCTAAATTACCTCATCAGTATTTAGCTACCTCATCACCTATGTTGTCTATTTATGAAGCCTTGAATGACATATATATTTCATTTATTTTAATGGATACATTTTTGAGGAACTAATATTCATCTTATTACCATGCTACAAGTAAAATTATCTGCCATGCCGAAGAAACGAACAAGGAAGAAAGATCTAATAGATGAAGAGTATGAAACCTTCAAAGAATAGGAGAGAGAACGGGTGGTGACATATCATGAAAAGAAGAAGTGGAAATGATTGTGAAAACAAATGATTGAAGAGGAACCTCAACCGTAAAGAGAAATTGGTAGCACAAAGGGCACGAATGTGAAAGATTCATGCTAGGGGAGATGCAGATACTGTAGTTGGAGACACTCCCTCTACCGCAAGTGAATACGAAGGGACACCATTAAGCACAAGCGAATATGGAGGGACACCATCTACCTCAAGTGAGTATGGTTGGACACCATCCACAACATTTGAAGTTGAGAGTACATCATCATTTAAATTTGATGAAGAAGGTATGCCATCATCCCCACGTGAACCTCAAGGTATGTCTTCTATTCCACCCTTGATCAAAGTGCATAATCTAGCCCACCTTAATTAAATATTGATGAAATTGCTAATGTTGAGATGTATGTACCTAAGAGAACACCACCTAGAATTTTGCGTAGAAAGCCAAAGTTTTTTGATTAATATTGATGAGGATATTTTTGTAGCACATTGAAGGTAAGATTCTAGAATGCACTTGTAGAAGATATGCTGATAAGATTTGAAAAATATATTCTTTGAAGGCTAAATGAGACCTTAAGATGTGTCAACTATGCGTTCAAATGATGTAGGGGTTTAAAGAATGCAGTATCATGAAGACTCTTGGGTTGAAATCAAATGCATCAAGTGAAAACACTATTGTGAAGAATCTAATGGATGCTTATGACAATGTGGGTAATACCTCACACTCAAAGGATAGTAATGTCACATGACGTGTCATTACATCAACTGTGGTAAGCTATCAAACAAAGAGATCTCGCCTCATTAAAAAGACAAGTGAACAAGTGGGAATTAGTAGAAATTTTTTATCAAAAGCCATTCAAAGGTGGCAAAGAATTGAGGGCACCGATTCAAATGAATTATGGGCATTCTCGGGGAGACTGCCACACAAAGATAAAAAAGTTGTTGAAACATTGAGAACACTAATTGAAGATTATTGGAAGAATAATACAAGGCCATCTCCAAATCAAAGGGATGTCGTAAGAAGGATGATCGGCCAGTCAAAACTTTCTGAGCCACATCAAAGCATTTTTTGATATGACTCAAACCCAATTTTTTCATAAATTTCAAATGGATTATCCTCAAATTAGTATTTGTCAAAGATTTTTTGAAATGCTTAAAACCTTTTATGTCAAGATAAATCACACACACACTACTTGTTGTTGTAGACTACATATTGAATTCTCTAACCATTATGATGTTTATTGTTCTATATGTTTAGATTTTTATACTAACAATGTTTTACAGGATTGTGGCATAAAATCCCCACCAACATCTTCAAGAGAGTTCTTATCAAATTTTTTAATGTCAAATAGAGGATGGTCAAATATTCTAAAGGACAACATGCTTGGATGGTTCATGCGAGTGTTGCGGTGGCTTGCAATGAATGCCATTATGTCAACATATGGAAAGCATAGATGAGGTGGGACATAAACTAGTAGATTTATGGAAGTATAAAATAGTGCCATACACTACAAAAGATGGGTCTCAAGCAAAAAGGTGTGATTTGGTTATCAAGAAGATTCCAGTGTATTAGTTTATGTCCATGTTTCATGACAATATAGTGTATGAGTATGCAAGGCATACCCATAGAACCCAATGATTGGACACAAAATTCAAGGCTAATGCAAGGACACCTTTTCCAATTGGTAGCATAGTATGGAGTGGTTGGTTGTGAGAGAACTGCCCTCTATAGCCATAATGTGAGGTGTAATCCATGATATTACAACTCCACTGAAGTTTTGATGTTGTGAACAGTATTCATTCATGCAGCTAATAGTACAGAGGACCAAAGGAAGGTATTAAGGGAGTATCACTTTTATATTAGTGATGATCGCACACATTCTCCAGAGTTTGTGTAAGGTTGCTTCCAGATGTTCTATAGTGATTTGGCTCGAGAGGGAATAACATCACGATCAACATATAATATGGTCGGATAACTATGTAGCACAGTTCAAGAATGTGCACATGTTCTACTGGTTGTGCAAGATGCATCTCACTATAGGTGTTCAACATATGTGAAACTTTTGTGAGGCCGGGCATGGAAAGGGGGAGAATTATGGTGCAGGAGCATTCATGAAAAGAGAATTAGCACGAGAAGAGTTAAAGTATAAAGACAATGCAAAGTTGATAGATGCAAGTTCAATCGTCAAAGTGGTGTAGTTAACCCGATGGGTCTAAGGTAATGAAGGTGTCTTTAGTTCATAGGTATTTTTGGTTGATGGATGATACTAACATTGCACCATATGAGGATTGTTGTACACTAACAAGATCAAGTGAGCTACACTCTTTGCTTAGCTCAAATGTAGGTTCATGGAGTATTGATACATGGAAGATGGCATGCTTTTGTTATTCATGTACAATGCAAGCCTGGAATTATTTTGAGTTAGGGGAGTGGGTTGAAAAATGGTTGACAAGTTATCTTAGCCCACTTCACACATATCACCCTCCAACGACATTGGAACTAACACAAATGGAATCATCAGTCGACTTTGACCATGTATCAGATCTAGTTCAACCAGGTAATATATCTACTTGGTTAGTTTTTCAAATTCCATATTTTTATCTTAATTTGTACTATATTCATAATGTTGACTAATTTCAAGTGATTTTTCTACACATATCAATTTTAGAGCATGTTTATGAAGTTATTGCAGATGAAGAAAACGAAGAGGGAATGAACTATTACTTGTGTCATTGTGTTGAGCCCAAAAATAAATTGGAAGCCCCAGTTATAGATGGAAAAAACATTGAATACCCTATAGGCTCAGTTGTTGTTACTAGAATGTGGCTTAGAAGGTACCCATATAAGAGTGTTAAACATTGGCTATTTGAGGACTTTGACATGCATCATAGGATTCTTCATTACTCGAACCTTGTTGTGGTATTCAATGTTCATTTGAGAAAATATGGGGGTAGACCTTTGAACAAAACCTTGTGGAAGGTTTCTGAGTCTAACCATGAGGAAATACTTGACACAATAAAGAGTAGAATAGATATGGATGGTTCATTGGATTAATTTGTAAGTATATGCACAATGGTTGTTATTAATTTATACTTGTATCCACATTAATTTTTTTGATTCCAATGCTATCATCTTATTTTAATTTGTGTAGCTGTAAGTAACTCGATAAACATTGATTGGTGTCCCCTTGCAAAAAATGCAGATTTATGAGCCGTCCACAAGAATCTCAAGCATAAAAGCAATGTAACATCCCTATTTTGATGATCTTGATAAATTTCAATTATGATTTTTCAGCCATTACAAAAGTGCGTGTGAAGCTTGGTGAAGGAATTTCAAGTTATTCATTTGAAGTCAACCTTATCATGAGCACCTATGATGTAGACATTATAGAAGCATCTCGAATTTCAAGATATTTTAGATTCATGAGAGGTGTTGTGTGCAATAGGTATCTTGGAATTTGCAGTGAAGATGTATGACCAGAAGTGACTGCTGGAGAGACTACCATGCCTATCTGTAAGTTCTTCCATCTATTTTCATTTCCATTTTGGATGAGTTGTTTCTTTTTATCTTTTACTTGTGTACATCTGGTAGCTAAACTAGTAAAATTGATTGGTCTTCCTGTGCAAAAATGTTGATTTGAGCCATCAAAGAGAATCTCAAATAAAAAAGAAATGCACATCCTTATTTATGATCTGACAAATCTCAATTTGATTTGAATTAATATAAAAGAGCATGTGAAGTTTTGTGAGGGAATCTCAAGTTTCTCATTTGAAATTAGCCTCTAAATGAGAACCTATGATGTAGACAATATAAGAGAATCTTTAATGTATGACTGACATTGTAAAATATCTATGAGAACAGAGTACCTAAGGCATTGTAATGAGATTTATTGAAATATTGAAATTTGGTGTAAGGGCACCAAGGTTATTGAACAAATTTGGTTCATGGAATTATTTTAAGTTAGTAAATTGTGTTTTGAGTAAATTGTCAATTGAATAAGGTCATATTACATGGTCAATTGATTTATAATGTAATAAGTCATGTTAGATACAAGCTCAACAGTTAGACATGATTGGAAATATGTAGAATCATTTGTAAAGGCTAGATTTAAAGGCTCTTGAAGGCTCAGACACAATGTAATTTTCATGCAGGAGCACTTAGTCTCCTAGTTGCAAATTTTCACTTTTTGAAGCTTGATAGGTGGTCAATAGATTAGATTAAGGTATTTTGTGTTTATTTATGTTAAATAAGGTCAATCAATATCATTTAAGGTGTATTAGGGTGATTTTTTGAGTCTCGGTGGTCACATGTGCAAAAAAATGCAGCCTCTTTCCAAAATTGTCAATATTTGAACTGAAGCCTTTTGAAGGAAAATCTTGAATTGGTTGTAATGTACAAGAATGTGAGGTCTAAGAGTTTGATATACCATTTAGAGAGCTTGTTATGGAGTTCCTTTCAAAGCCTCTACTTTTATTGTTCCTACGGTAAACTATTTGATAGAGTTGATGGAATTACCTTTCTTAGTAATCACTATTAGTTCAAGATTGAGATTGTTAACCTTGAGAGAGTATGACTTGGGCAAAAGGCATTTGATATGGCTATTATTTTTAAAGACTTCAAGAGGGATGTACTCCAGATTGACGTCATTCCTCAATATTCACTTGATGGCATGAAGGAATGGTTGAACTCCATGGATATAAAGTATTATGAAAGCAGAATGAACTTGAACTGGTGGCCAATTTATTAAAGATGGTATTGGTACTTTAATATGCAGTTAGTGATCTGAGCTAATTCGTATATAAAAAGGATGTATGATTTCCCTCTAATGTAGAAGAGGAATCAGAATCATATTTCATGTATCCACCATCAAGAGTGTTACAAGCCAACAAGATGGAGGGAATTCTTATATAAGGATAATTTTCAATGTTGTAGGTACCAGCTTTAATACCAACTACAATGGCAACATTGAAATTCCCTTGCAGTATTTATGTTGAGAAAATATCCTTTAGATGCAAGGATTCAAAGCACATCAACCATGTGGTACAAATGATTAAATCCCAAAGACGATCTGTAGTAATGAAAGAGTCTTAAAAGGTAAAGAGAGCTACACTAGTGACTTGGGAGAAACTTTAGCTTTCAAAAACAAATTCAATAAGGTTGGAAGACGTGTAGATTGGGCCAACATTTTATGGAAGAGGAATAAATATGATTGGAAATTTGGAGGCCCACCATACTAGATTTCAGTATTCAACCATGAGAGCAAAAGAGGGAGTTGATATCATGTATCAAAACATTAAGCATGCATTCTTCCAGCCAATGGAGAAGGAGATGATTACTTTGCTTCATTTTCATTTTCATAACCATTTCAAGGAAAGGGGAACCAAGAAGACCAAGGATTTTGAGTTTTATGTGGAGGTAATGGATGTGGTCCAAACTTTAGGAGGGGCAAGAAGGTCAATGTATGATTAGTGGAGGAGCACCATTCAGTAGGTTTTGTTCATCAAGGAAAATAAGGAGTAGAATATAGGATTTTGAGTTTTGTATTAAAATAAGGTCTATGAGACCATTATATTATGTATTTAGTCATATTTGACCTATATTAGGTGTTTAGAAGGTTGGGTTTTTCAAAAAGTGCAAAATGTTTAAAAATTACAAAAAATTGCAAAATTTGCAAACTCAAACATTGTAAAATTGCAAATTTTGCATTATGGAGGGAATGTGAAGAGTCAAACCAATTCAAAGGTCAGTTAGGAAGGTGATTCAATTTTTAATTGGAGGGAAAGAGTTTAAAAACATGGATAACTCGAATTGAAGGTTGGATTTTTTGATTTGAAGAAGCAAAAACAATAAAAACTTAGAATTTTCCAAAAAAAATCATATTTTCAACTATAACAGCAGATTATACAGCCTTTATTTCAATTAGTTGATCCATATTTGTTGATATTTTCATATTATATGGAATTATCTTTCTTTTCAATCCATTTAGAAGGTTTTCCATAATGTTTTGTTCATTTTATCATCAATTTACTAAAATCGGCCTGAACTTTATATATTTTAAGGTTTTGAGTCAATAAAAATGGCTTTTTGACCCATTCCTCTTTCTATAGTGTTTGTAACATGAGTAATGGGTCTTCACTAACATTATTAAGGTGTGGAAATCATGATTTAGTGTTGGGGAGGTCTGAAAGTGAGATGGGTGTGAAACCCATGTGTGTAAAAGTGAGTTTTCTTTAAGAAAAATGGTGGTTTTGAAGAGTCAAATTGTGTTTTTGTGAAGGGAAGCATTATTTTATGATTGTTTGAGCTTGTACACAGTATCACAAAATTTTTTGAGTAATTTTTAGGTTGTTAGCTTTGGAAGTATCATTTTCAATAAACCCCTAGGGTTTAGGCTACAATAGAGGGTTTTGTGGTTTACTCATTTTACAATGGTATAACTACGATCTGATTGTGTATTTTGAAATTTTGACACCTTAGAATTGCTGCCCCAAGAGTCAGTAAGTTTTGGATAAGTTTAGAGTATATACCCTTTGTAAAAGTGGCCTAATTGAGGCCTAAAAAGAGTGAAATTTCAAGTTTTGAAGGATTTGTTACAAAGAAACTTATGGAGTTGTGTTTATATGTTAAAAAGCTCAATAATGGGTCCCTGAATTGAGTTAGGTTGTGAACTAGAAGTGTGTGGTTGAGATTTGTGCCCAATTTAGTTGGTTTCCTATGCTATAAGGGAATAGTGTGATTTGGTTGAGAAAGAGTGAAATGGAGAGCTTGATGATCTAATACTTGGTTGGTTGTTGAATTTGTGATTATTTGTGTTGTAGGACCTCCCCCAATTGCATCAATGATCTTGATGAAATTGAGGAAGAAAAACAAGAGAGGGACCAAAAAAATAAAATCAATACAGAGTTTCAAGGATTTGTCAAGCGAGTAAGAGAGCTATGGGAGCAGCCTCATGTAAAAGATTTTGAACTAGAGTTTGATATACCATTTAGAGAGCTTTTTTTTCATGGAGTTTCTTTCAAAGCCTTTGCTAGTGATTTTGATTCTGATAATTCGAAAGAGTCAAATCAAGGATATGAACCCTCTAATGTAGAAGAGGAATGAGAATCACTCTTCATGTTGTAGGTACTAGCTTTAATACCAACTATAGTGGTAAATATTTATATTCCTAGCGTGATTTATGTAAAGGAAATTTCCTTTGATGCACGATTCAGCACATCAACCATGTGGTATGATGACAAATTCAAGAGACATCATAGCAATGAAAGAGTTCAAAAAGGAAAAGAGAGCTGCTATTAGTGACTCGAGAAATCTCAACTTTCAAAAAAAAATCCAATGAATGGGATGTATTACGTGGATCAGGCCAACATTTGATGGAAGAGGACGAAAGATGACTAGAACTCCAGAGGCCCACCATAATGGATTTTGGTATTCAACCATGAGAGGAGAAGACAAAGCTGATATCATGTATCAAAACATTAAGCATGCACTTTTTTTAGCCAATGGAGAAGGAGATGACACTGTTTCCATTTTCATTTCTGCATAACCATTTCTCAAGGGGACCAAGAACACTGCGATGTCTAGTTTTATGTGGAGGTGGGATGGTCCAAACTTTAGGAGGGGTAAGAAGGTGCCATTCTGTTTTTATCAAGGTTATCTACTTTCACAAGCAGTCTGATTAAAGGGTCTCTATGATAATTTGACCATTCCCATTTTTTCCATCAACTTGTGGAATGGGTCCTCTAACTTGTAAAATACATTCCTAACCTAATTATAATGTTGTGGAGTCAAGGTTGGGTGTTTGGGATGATGTTCTAGGGCTATTTTAGGGTATTTTCATGATGAAAATGAGGGTTTCAAGTGGTGTTTCGACAAAATGTGGGAAGGATTGTCCATGTAATGTATTATTCACCATATGCAAGGTCTGGTAAGTGTGGTTCTTTGTTTGGGTATGGCAGGTGTAGGAGATAGGAGTTTCATTAAAACCCCAAGTATTTTGCTTGAAATAGAGGGTTTGGTGTATTAGGGGTGTATAGGTCTTGGACCTGGAAACAAATCATGGAATGGAGGTTTTGACACATAACATACTATTGTTCCAGGAGTTTGAGTGAAGATCTAGTGTTTAAAAGGTCATCTCTTTGTAAATAGGGCTAATTTAGTAACCTTTATGCAAGGTGGTCTATTGGATATTAATTATGGTACAAAGAAACATGGTATGATCTCTTTGGAATTTGTATTAGGGTCTATGTTAAAGCTTGATTGATGTTTGGTTGGCCATTAGATGACCTTCTCTAAAAGATAATCCCATTTGATGAGATTTGGAGACTATAAGTTAGGCAAGGGTTTGTTGAAAACGCATACTCAAAACTTCCCACAGCTAACCAAAGCCTAAAACACATTCAAAAAGGCCTGAACAAGCTTAAAAGTTTAAGAGATATCGCTGCCCCCAAATATTTCTTCAAACCTTAGCAGTAAACCACCATTTTCCACTAAAAAATGCACCATTTGACATTTAGGGCATCACCTAAAAACCCTCCATTTGACTCCCTTGCACACAAAACTATGCACGCATGTTTTATAACCATAATAATCCTTTCCATCAAGTTATAGAATCATACAATGGGTGAAAGGCTTAATATGACATTTTAATGCACTCAAAACTCTTAAAACAGGGCATACAAACTGACCCTTAGTAATTGGATTCTAAAATGCACAAAATCACTTGAAATCCAACCAAACCAAAAATAAAATGTAGTTAAGTCTGCTGCTCACAAAATTCCATTGAAAACAAAATATAATCATCATGTACGGAACCGTACAGTTTAATGAAACATCAAATCCCAAAGTGCAAAAGGGTAGCAATCTTTGACAGGGTATTACTTGGATACCATGGTGCTTACGAAATATCTATCTAAACCTATGGGATTTTTTTAGGGCCATCTACAATAACCTCTCTCAATTTTTGTTATCTTGGAGTGGTGTTCTCGTGGTTTCCAATTTTCAATTGATGGAAAAAGTGTCAAATGCAAGTAGTGAAAAGTTGCAAAATGGTGCAACTTTCGTTCTACAACTCGTGTAACCAAACGGATTGTTCCAACACATTAAAATAGGTATGTTTACACTAGGAATGTTCCTCTTTCACACCCAAACATGCAAAATCGCTCTAAGCTATGTTCAACCAGATCAATCCCTTAAGAGTCCAAAAGGAAAAATGGTTGCAAACTTCAGCATGAGGTTACTCGGACACCGTAAAGCTTAAAATAATTT
>VDFB02234113.1:0-10764 GCA_007258455.2 Sequoia sempervirens
CATCATGTGTGGAATCGGTATCTACATCCATGAATTAGGTTGAAATAATCTCATCCCATCCATAATAAAGCCAAAATTCCATCAGTCTTATCCATAATAAATCCATCCATCCATAAACCATTGATCTAATCCATTTTCATCCATCTGCATCCATCATCCAAGTTATCTTGATCTTGATGAAATTTTGGGGAACACTTTACGCTTGCTTATGGTAAACATCTTGACATGGGTCATTTTCATTGATCCTATCCCACTCAGTAGTATCTGAGCCATGAAGAATTATCCAAATGAGCATTCTTTACCCAAACACTTTATCTTATCACAAGATAGTCCTTGGCATCCTTTGCCTACTTACCATATCCCTCAATCCATACACCTATCGAAGCATCCACACATCGCATTCCATACATTGCTAGACATTGAGGGTAGATATTTACATGTTGCTTTGGGAATAAATCTTGATCTATATCCTCCAACTTATGTGGTGATCCGAACATTGGAAAACGTGAAATCAAATTGGTCAAAACATTTGTGATCCAAAATTCAAATCACTAGCCCATGGCATATTTTGATGAGCAGATATTCCTTATTAGTCTTCATCTTTCATCGAACATCAATCCAAGTAATCACTATCAGTTGCATCTAATTGGTACTTCAAACATCACATAAAATCATTTGAACAACTTTTGTTCCAAACCAAGCTTTATCAATCATGATCAATCCAGGCCTTGCATTGTTGTGTATCCTCAACAATGTTATCATCATCAATCCATCATCTTATCTTTGCATTGTTGTGCATCCTCAACAATGTTATCCTCATCAATCTTGACCAATCAATCCTTGCATTGTTGTGTATCCTCAACAATGTTATCATCATCATCAATCCATCGATCTGATCAATCCACCTTAGCTTGGTTTTCAAACAAAATCCCAAAACAGAGTACTGATATCATCACATCATATCAAATTGTCAAAATTGTGTGAAAATCTAAAACATTCAAAGAAACATATCAAAATCCAAAAACAAGTTGAAACATAAAACATCAAAACATGGAAATCACGAACTTCGTCATCTCTAAAAAGCTTAAGCATAGGCAAGGAGCTCATCTTTGATCAGCCCTCACGACACAAAAGTCAAAAGAAAATTCAAAAACCAAAAAATCCAAAACATTTAGAAATACATCAAAATCCAAAAACATTCATAAAATCTCATAAAACCCCAAAAACATTAGAAAGTCAAAAAAATCAAAACATTTGATTATCTCGAAAATACCAAAAATAGCCTCAAAACATCTAAAATGTTAAAAAATCAAATATTTGAAAAATACATCCATCCCATTTTAAACTTTCACTTACAATAATCAATCATCCATAATAAACTGATCATCATTTTCATCCTTTAGTAAAACAAACAAAAATAATCACAACAATCAGCAAAAGCAAGGTTCAATCGTAAAAATAAAAAACAAAGAACAAACCTTTAAAAAAAATTAAACTCTTGATCATTTCCAGACATGTCAATCAACCTTATATCAACATCCTATCAATCAACTTATCAAACCATCATCATCCTATACAATGCATGTCCAAGGATATATCATTCCAACAATAGGCATCATTTTGGATATCACCTTGGATTCTTATCCTATCAAAACAAATCCCTTTGGCTATAGATATGAAGAACGTTGACTTGTTTATGTACTTGATATTTTATTTTGATTTATCTTATTGCGCTCATTCCAAGGACCTCTGGATGATATTTGAACGAAGGACTTAGAGAGATAGGAATGGGGCAATGATCATTATCTTTTGTTTGCTATGCTTGTTGGATGTTCTTGTAAAATAACTTGGTGAATACTTGCTTTGTTAGGTGCATCCTCGCAAGGTTTTTGTATGTCAAGTGTGAACAAGAATACTCCTATTTTTTTGTTGAGTCAAATTCTATCGCACTAGGTACAACGCCATCCTGGTTTTTTTATACCTTGATGCATCATATCTACATGTGTTATCAAACATAAGGTAAGTAGCCCTTTTAAAATCCAAATCCTTGATAAGCAAATCATCCATCTATCATCATCATTTCTCATCATCATCTCTAATAAAGTCTCATCAGATCATGGACTTGTTGGATCCTCTTGTCATCACCCAATTTCTTCTTTTTCGCACTAACATCATGTCATGAATAATTAATCATCATCACTAGTGCATCCATCCTACATCCACAAACCATCAGTATTTTGCATATGATCTCACATTCATAATCATCATCATAATATAGATTTGTTAGTCTAAGCATCTGCATAAATCATGCATTTGCATAATCATAGCATATCACATCATCCATCTCATCCATCTCACATTGTATCATCATTTAAGTTGTTTAGGGTAATATAGATTTGTTATTCTAAGCATCTTAAATCTATCTCATTTGCATCTTAAAATCATCTCATCATAACCATCCATTTCAAACCTCTTTATCATGAGATCGACCCTCAAATAGAATATTTTCACTCAATCTGTCAAGGGGGCAATGTACCAGTGTACTTCTTTCCACTGGGGCATCTAAAAAATTAGGAATTTTTTAATTTTGATCGCGACAAGTTTATTCTTTGAACCAACACAAGTACATTGTTTCAAAGAGGGGGAAAATGCAGACATGCAAAATTAACATTATGCATTCAATTAGGTCCATTCACCAGGTAAACCAAATTCACATCCATCCACCCATCAGGTAAATCAGGTTCATTATCCATTTAAATTAAATAAATTAACTTTATTTGATCATTACCTCATTTGATTAAATAAATCAATTTTAATCAAACCATAACATAAACCATCTTCTAATCTCATCTCTTGCAGATTAATCTAGCTTTATCTTCCATCATCCATTTAATTAAATAAATCAAAAATTTATTTAATTAAATCCCAAATGTATTTTCCATCCCTTTTGATTTAAGTAAATCAAATATTAAAGTCAAAGTGGGTCAAAATCACTTAATCATCACTTAAGCTAATCTAATCCTAATTAACCTAATCTAATCACCCATCACATCCTCTAGATTTTTCCACTTGCACAAATAAAACAATTTATTGATTTATTAAAATCATTATTTTCTTTCAACTTGGCATCTTTGAGGAATATTCCCTCAAGTTTGAATCTCCCCCCAATTTGGCATGTACATCCAACAAAGCAATTAATAAGCTCTTACATGTCTCTTGCACAAGTAAAACTCAACATTTACTCTCAATTTCAAATTTGAAATCTCCTTCTCTTTGGTACATTGACCAAAATGTGCTCATCCTCAAGCCTATCATAAGTTGACAAGTGGCCTCTTCTCATTGGCTTATATTTGTCCCACATTCACCCATTTGGATATTTCTCTCATCAAAATAATCTTTAAATAGAAGGTTCATCCTTCAACAAATCCTCCACAAAAATCATCTACAAAGCTTATGCAAAGTCACTCTCTTCATTGGAGAATTGATTTTGTACATTGCATCATCATCATTGGCATTATCAAGGGCTGGGAAAGGGCTATTTTCCATAATAGCACCAATCCACTATGAGATAAACATACTTCATGTTTTTCATGTGCTTATTTAGCTTGCTTTTGTCATTTGTTTGCATTTGGAAGCATTGATATACCATTTCATAGAGATTTTGTTATCTATTTTGTTTTAGCAACTAACCATACTAAGTGTGTGCGCGTTGGAGGTTTTAGTAAGTTGCAGATTTCACCATCACAGTCTCCACTTCCATCATTATGAATGGATCTCCCTCAAGATTCTTTCATAATTCAAGAGGCCTAAGACAGGGTGATCCTATCTCTCCTATTTTGTTCACAATCATGGCTAAGAGCTTGGGAAGAAATCTTAAAATATTGATTGAACAAAGATCTCATGTTGGTATTAGACCTTCTACTAATTTTATTTGTTCTCACCAACAGTTTGTTGATGAAACTATGCTGATGGGAATATCAACAGTGACTAAGGCTAAGACTTTGAAAAAAATATTGGACATGTATGAGAAGGCAACTAGGAAGATGGTCAATAGACAAAAGAGTTCCCTTTATTTCTTTAATACCCTTTAGCACAGACAGATAAAGATTGCTATAATCCTTGGTTGTAGAGTGGAATCCTTACCCTCTACTTATCTTGGATTACCTCTATGCCTTAAATTGGAATCCTTTTGGTGTTCGCTAGTTGATAGGTTCAACAAGAAGCTGGCAGGATGGAAAGGAGCTCTTCTGAGTCAAGCAAAAAAAATCTAGCTCCTCAAAGCTTCTCTTTAGAACCTCTCGGTTTATGCTCTTAGCCTTTTCAAAATACCTTCCAAATATGGGAAGGCCATTAAGAATATCCAAAAAATATTTCTTTGGTTTGGTGTGGAGGAGAAAAAGAGGATGCCTCTAATAGGATGGGATTTGGTATGCAGACTAAAATCCTTGGGGGGATTAGGTCCTAGAAAAATCAAAACGATTAATAAGACTTTCTTGCTAAACAAATATGGAGATCCTTTTTTTCTAATGGAGAATGGAAAGATATCTTAAAAAGTAAATATATGACCAATTATGTGTCCCTCAAAGTCTTGCTCGACTCTCCTATTATAACCCATGATTCAGTTTGTTGGAATGACATGATTGATGGTAGAAATATTTTGGAATCAAGGGTTGGTTGGCACATTATAAGTGGTAATATAGCTAGGTTCTGGGAGGACAAGTGGCTTTTTAAGGATCCCCTAATCAAAATTAGAGAAAAGATTCAATAGATGGGATAATTTTACGAATACTTTGAGTATATAAAAGATTATTAGGTGAAGGAGATTGGGTGCATTTGTGTAGGAGTTAGTAAGGAAGCTGGCTCCCACTTGATCTTCCTTGAAGTAAGCTGTCAGTTAAGGATAAAACACTTGTCTCCTAAAGTCAACATTTTCTTTTGGATTTTGCTTAAAAATAAGATGCTCATGGTGTATAATTTTTGCAAATAGGGATTACAAATCCCCAATAGATGTTACGTCTAGGTGAACTGGAGTTTGAAAACCATTTGTTTCTCCACTGTCTGTTTGTTGCTACAATATAGGGAAAATTTCTGGCTCTCTAGAATATTTCTTGGGTGTTCCCCCTTTCCATTTAAGATTTCTTTTTACAATGGAAAGCCCCATCTCAAAATCCATTCATTTGAAGATTATGGGCTTTTATTTTTGGGTATGTGCATGATCATCATTGAAAAAACAAATATAGAAGTAGCAAAAAAATAGAAAAATTAGAGTTAGGAAACTTGACATAAAACTTGAGATAAAGTTATCATATTATTTCAAAAATATCTAAGAATAGAATCTATAGAAGTGGATGTATTTTTCTAAACTGGGTTTGTTTAAAAATCTATTTGGCAAAAGTTGAGATTTCAATGCTGATGTGCTTGAATTTCAAAGGAAAAAATAAGAAGTAGATTAATAAATGTTGCACTTTAACCACAATAAAATGATAATATTTTTTATAATATTCTATATATAGAAGTGAGGACTCATGTGCAATGTGATGCATATGTTTTTGTAATATTTTTCAAGTAAATAATCAATTATGAATTTTTATTACAAATTTTAAAAATATTAAAACTCATATGTCGACCCTGCTCAACTGGTCAAAACTTCAAATAGTTAAAATTTTCTTTAATCCTATGATATGCGAGGCATAAGGTGTGAGCCATGTTTTTGGATTCAAAAATTATGAAAATACCATTAAAGCATAGGTACTTTGATTAGTCTATTAATTCTGGGACTTAGTCATAATTTGAATAGAAATGAATAATTACTTATTAGAGATTCAAATTAAAGGCATAATAATTTATGATGGAAGCTGAGGAATTCTCTATAAAAACCCTTTTCATTTCATTAATTTTGGGTAAAAAAAAGTAGTCAGCTACATACCCATCATATTGTAGCTTTTTGGCCTATCATGATCCTTCACATACCCTTTCCCTTTTATTTTTTGGGGAGTGTTGAAAGAATGTAATAACAAACTTTTCAAGGATAAGGAAATGTCAGAGATTAATGTTTTTGAAAAATAATTTAAGGAGCTAATAAGGGAAAAACTCAATGTTATTCCAAAATCTTTAAAATCTAGAGGCTATGGTGTGCACTCCCTATGATCTAATGATAGCTAAAGTTGGAGAAATCTCAAAATGGATGTATATAAGGTATCCAAGCCAACTAAGAAAGATAGGGAGGGCGTGTGTTGGAGCTTTCCTCCAAATGGTTGGACAAAAGCCAACTTTGATGGCACTACAAAGGGCAATCCAGGTATGGCCATAAGTGGAGGTGTGTTAAGGGACTCAAATGGTAACTTTTTGGTGGTTGTGTCCATTTCCCTTGGTTCTCAAATCAATCACATGGAAAAGGCTATAATATTTTTTCAAGTTTTAAATTTAGCACAAAATCTAAATATAAAATATTTATGGCTTGAAGGGGACTCCAAAAACATCATTGATTGTATCCTAGGTAGGACCCCACCCTCCTGGTCTATTAAGAATTGGATTGAAGATGCTAAATCTATCTTAGATAAGTTTGAAAAGTTAAAATCTCCCATGTCTATAGGGAACCTAACAGCGTGGCGGATTACTTTGTGAATGAGGGGATTAAGTTGGGAGGTTTGAACACGTGCCAAAATTTTAGGGACTTGGGAGCTAAATTTAGGGCCTTATTAGATTATGATGTTACACATGGGAAAGAATCAAATATCTTAAATGATGATAGGGAAAAGGGATAAGTACATCAAAATCAAGAGATTTATTTGGGTCGTGTCAAATAACTTAGCTGGTAAGAAAAAGTGGCATGCTTTGTGGGTTCATTGGAATGGCTGCATAAATTTGCAACAGGTTCTCGACAATGGTAGAGATTGCAGTGGGGTGAATGCGAGAATGGGGGGGATAGGAAAAGAATCAATCCAAATAGCTATGAAATGCACATGAGGAATGCTAAGGTATGGAAACAAGTTGAGCGTGGAGGTTTAGTTCCATTCCTAGAAAAACTTCATGGGCCTGATCCTCAAGCCACTGACTACTTTGAGAAGAACTAGAATAATTGAGAAATTATCCTCTTTGGGAGAAAGGTTAAACTAGATGAGAAAATAATAGAAGAGGTGACTAGAACGTCCACTGAGGGCATAAAATTTTATCATGATAGAAGGTTTTTAGACGATGCAGTAATCAATTTACCAAAGAAAGAAAAGGAGAAACTGAATCTGGTCAAAGTTTCCAACAACTATTTTGAAATTGACTCCATCAAGGTGCTTTGGAGAAAGGTGCTCCATGTCATTATGGAGTATATTACCTTGGATGGGAGATTCATGAGAGTTTATGGTCATCATTTTTCCCTCCTTAACCACTTTCACCATAAGGTACAAATTTCTTTGCCTTATTACTTGTTCTTCCCATTGATTAATAGCCTTGAGGACCACAAGGAAAACCCCATGAGATACACTATTCTTCATCCTGGGATTATTAGGTTGATCTATGAACATTTTCAAAGCCTGATGGTTTTATCCAAATTGATTGCCTCCACGGCGTCTAACGACTATGATATAGATAGTGGTGGCTTGAAGATTCATTCTAAGCCTAACCTAGAGGGAATTTTTGAATCCCATTCATCCCCTATCCTTTCTAGAAAGAAAACCCAGCTTTGTAAACCCCAACACATGAAAGTTAACCTTGAGAATTACCCTAGCTGCCTAGCTCCTTTAAAGAAACCCATTCTCAAGGGTTCCCATACCAAAAGGTTGGTTTCCTACTCTGCGGATTCTCTGGAGGACAATATTGAAAACCCTAAAGCTAGTAAAGATTATGTTTCTACCCTTCTTGCCTCTGTCAAAGATGTTGGAACTAGATTTCCCAACTCTCCTAACCTGGGTGATTTTAACCTCATTTTAGATCAGGATAAGTCTGGAGATATCCTTGCCTCTGCTAGTTGTGGCGTTGGTGATATTTTCAAGGTTATGAAATGGGCCTATCAAGAAATCAATGATATTAATCTTAGAAACATGGTTCTAAATAGCAAGTTGGTGGGACTGGAACTGAAGCTGTCAGCTTTGAACAATGAAGAAGGAAAATGAAAAAATAACAATATTGGGATAGGAGATGACGAAATTGAGAACAAGTACAAGACTTTGGAAGTTGAAATTTCTATAATAAAAAATAATATGAAAATTGTTGTGGAACAAAACCATAGAATGGAAAGGCACAATTCCATTATCATTAATGCAATGTTTGAAAAGTTGGAAAAGTCATAATAAGACTTGCTAGTTGTTGGCCTGGAAGAGGACAAGGATAAAAGCAAAAATGAGGACCAAGGAATATCGAAGAGGACCCATGCCAACCTTAAGAGGAAAGTGCCCCCAACTTCCCAGATGGTCTAGATCTTAAAGAAGGGGGTTCAAGAGATGAAGGACATGGAAGCTAAGACAACAAAATTTTTAAAGTCCCAAGCTTAGTTGTTGTTGGTGTTTTTTCTGGTCTTTTTGGGATCTTTTTTGTGGCCTTTGCTGGCCTTTTTTTTGTCATTGTTGCTTTGTAATTTTAATTTTCTTTCTACAACCTCTTCTTTTTGGGGTTCTTTGATGTTTTATCTCTTTTACTTGTAAACTTTTTGGTTTCAGGTCCCTATAAAACCCATTTTTTCCTCTTTCAAAAACACATGGCATTAGTCACTTCCATGCTTACCAGTGATAGCCAGTGAACCCTCTTGATATGCAATTAGCTCTAGATTATTGTTACGCACACGGATGGGTCCCTACCTTTGCAACTGCTAGAGTTGTATCATAACTAGGGTAGTCTGCTACCTTCACCTCTATGTAATAGGTGAATGTTGACTAATCTTTAGCAGTAGCCCAGACATTGGTCATTGGCATGGTCCAATTACTGTCTATCACTACTCAAATATCACAAAGGTTCACTCTTGGGTGGGTCATACCTAACATGAATAACAATCTCAATCAACAGATAAATGGACCTATACATAAACACATAGATTTGGAGTTGAATCATATAGACACATAAGAGAAACATGGAACCAACACGATATGCACTTTACCCATCATATACGTATAATCAACTACCCATTATAAAGTAGTTAAATTGTTTACTTCATTTTGTTTAATAGAAACCTATTATGTATTAAATATACATGTTATCAAATTCCTTTAACTTGATCATACCCATTCAATACCCATTTTAGCCTCAAATTGAAGCTTACGGAGAAGGAAAGGTCAAACCATGCTAGAACAATCCCAACATCTGGGATTGATCCCCCTAGACCCTCCCCTATGGACTTGAGGTCACAAAGGCAACCTTCATCCAAGGATCGCCTATGTTCTCGCTTCCAAATGATTCAAATTCACATGCAGTTCTCACAAAATCTCTCAAGGATATGTATGCACCGGTCACAATACTTCTATTCACACATACTAAGATCTCAAATTAAACCTTGCAACAATTATTATTCTTAACTCAATGTGAGCATCGTAGAACCCCCTTACAAATACCTATCAAGGATATCATACTTCCTTTGGTACCCTTTTAATAATAGCACGAGCTATATCATGGGGTCCTATTTAGGTTTATATCATGATAATGAGTTTACAACATGATTTGGGTGATCTTAGATATCACATGATTATTAGTTCTTGATAGTTGAACCACTATATTATATTAATAAGAAACACCTCAAGCATTTATTTATGAGGATAGCCCATTAGAGTAAATATGTTGATTAAGATACATTTTCTAATAGTAAGTGTAGTAATACTTGAGATATATTCACAATGTGACAATTATGTAAAACCTTAATATGGTTCGAACTTATATTCTACTGATGTGATCAAGCATTAGGATAGTATTAATTTTTCAAATCAATCCCTATTAGAAGAATTGTTGTGTCGATAAAAACATACAAAATTACTTAAACTTCAAAAGGTATAATTTTCCAAGCACGGAGATCGAAACATACCTAGGTATGAGAATGCTTGATAGTCTTAATTACATTTAAGGATAGGACATTAAAGAAGTACATACATCATTTTAAAGTAATAGTCAAATACCATTATGATGCATCAAGAAAGTAAATAGCCTCAACATGGGTCTAGGTGAGGTCCCAACACATATTAGTTTATTGATGTTGAGGATCATAATCATATTATATTATAGCATTGCATGTGGTAAGCAATTTTAACACACTAAAAAGCATAATCCCTTATGATCAAAACTAGTAGATCGTTCTCTAATTTAGAAGTTTATTTAAATATATATAAACAAATAATATATTGAATCACCCATATTCTAGCACTAGGTTCCTAAGATTAACTTAGCTCTACATGGTTTACGTTATCCTTTAGTGCTAACATATGATGACCATTTCTATCATGAATATGATATAATGATACCATTCAAACAGTAGTACAAAACAACAATATCACGACTAAATAAACTACTAAAAGTGCATATAAATGACTAATTTTGGTCCACATGACCATTAATTTGGTTCATTTCCACGATCATTATAATGTGACCAAATTTATGACTAAACTATTTTAGTTATTTATCTAGTCATTGATTTGGTCATTTATTTCGAATCATTGAATTTAATTAAATTTAGATTTAGTCATTGATCATTAGTAATTGGTCATTTATTTAGTCATGGTAGTGATTTATTTAGTCATTAATTTATTCATATATTTAGTCATTAATTTAGTCATTGATTATTATTAACTGGTCATT
>VDFB02234114.1:0-11046 GCA_007258455.2 Sequoia sempervirens
CCCTCTAATTCTCTATATCTCCGCTATCCCTCTCTATCTCTCCCTCCCTCCCTCCATCTCTCTCTCACTCTCTCTAGCTCTCTCTTTGCTTCTCTACTTCTTTCTATCCCACCTCTCTCTCCCTCCCTATCTCTATCTCACTTATCCCTCTCTACCTCCCTTCGTCCCTTTAGTTTTTCCTATTTCTATTTGTTTATTTTTTGGATTTTATAACACGGAACAAATACCAGGCAATTTTTCCTTTATGACCTCCATACTAACGAATATTGGCCATTCCACAACCTCTGAAACTCTGAAAAAGCTCTACTTTCTTACACTATTAATTTTTCACGATGAAGATTCATACATTTATTGCTACCAAGAAACTTCTAATGGAGACTAAAATGTATTCACACTTCTTCCATAGACATTGTACTAAAAATAATTTGGCCTTTGATGACAAGTTGCCAAATTTTCCCCTACTCTGGGAATTTTTTTTTTGGCTTTTATAACCCATAATTTTTGGTAGAAAAAACCCAACTATTTACACTTTGGGCATAAACACAACCACAAATTTTTTTCCAATAATAATGTATAAACATTACTAACACTATATTATTGTAGTAAAACCCATTTTTTCCTTTATCAAAAACACTATATTATTGTATAACAACACCATAAGATATAGATGATATGCACATTAAAGTTATGTAAATATTCCAAGTCAGTTAACTTTGAATGCAAGAATGCAAAAAAAATGAGATCATTTTAATGCTTATAATAGATATATTCATATTTAATAATTAATCTCAGATTGATTAAAACTATATATATATTCTTAAATTTATTTATTATTATCAATATATATTATTAAATACATGTTTATTTATGTCTATTTAATATTTATTAATTGATTGTTTATTCTTTGTATAGATAAAAATAATAAATATCCTTTATACAAATATAAATAATTAAGAAATTTATACTATAAAACTAATTAATATTATATACAAATAAATATATCATTAAGGAACCATAAAAAAACAAAAGTAATAAATAGATTCTAACAATACCTAATTTCTTTTTATCTTTGTATAAAATCTTATTTTAAAATAATATAACCCTTTTTAAAGGGAATGGGCAATATATTCCCATTTTCTTTACTTAAGGAATTCTTTTACTTAGTATGAGAATTACATCGATAAGTCATTATAAGGGGATTGGTATGCCTCACAAAGCTAGTGAACATATAGAAGCTCTCTTGGTGTAAAAGCGGCGGGGCCCTAGAATCATATAGTTAATTTATTTTATGGTTTGTATGGATGTCATTGCAATGCATAAGCTTAAGTGGGAGAATGTGAGGCTTGCATAATATTTAGTTGTAGCCTATTTAACGTGACTATTGGGCTTAAAGGGTTCCCCACTTCATTTCTCTCGGTTTGAGCCAAAGGCTACACAATATGTTGCTTCCTAGTCTATGGTTTTGGTACACATGTATGAGGGGTTTGAGTAGCGAGTACTAAGCTTTACAAGATCTCACAGGTACATAGGGTTGCTAAAATACAATCAGAGTAAAAGAAGAAAGTGTGTTGCATATGTGATTTACATTTGAAGATTAATACACACTTATATTTTTTTAATAATAAAAATTTATCATACAAAATATTATCCATGTCGATCTTTTATCATTATTTATTAATTAATCCAATATAATTTTAATAATAAAAATTTAACATACAAAATATTATCCATGTCCATCTTTTTATCATTATTTATTAATTAATCCAACTTTATATTTCAGACAAAATTAAATTTTACTTGTATATTATTTTTTTAAAATATTTGATAATCATTTAATTGAATATATTTTATATTTCAAAATGATTTGTTTAATAAATATTAATCTCTCTTAATATTGCATATTGATTGCTTCAAATGTTACGATTAATATACTTTGTTAAATAAACAAATTTCATACGGCTATCTTAGCTTTTTAAAATTATTTGAGGTAATATTGAGTGACTAAAATCATATAATTACACATCATTTGTAAAAAAATCTTTTACGGCTAACATTTATTGACTTGATGGAGATACGCTGCATATAATGCAGAGTGTCAGAGATATGTTTTAATTTTGTTTAATTTCTGTTGGTAAAGACAAAATAAAAATATAAAACTATTTAGCTTTAATTTTCAAATCCATTCGGCGTTTGTCTCTTCTCGCGAGGTAAAGGTAGGCGGGTCAATCCCGTGAAAGAAGATTGAGTAATATCGCATTCGCAACCAAATTATATCAATGAACCCCATTTTCATGTGGAAAGTCCAGATGCTTCCTCTCAAGCTCTACATTCCACCAAAATGAGACAAATCAAGCTTGATGTGAGCTGTGCTGACAACCTGACAAAGCGTATCCACGGCTATCATTGTATCTATAGCGTGCCAGATGATTAAAAAAACCTTAGCCGTTAGATTTTTCCTTCTCGTCAGTCATCGATTTTTTCCTTCTTATTTCATTCGCCGTATTCAGTACAAGGCATGGGACCTACGTCTGCCAACACACTATAAAATAGAAAGGTTGTTTGTGTCGTGTTTTGTGCTCCTATCAGAAAGCCATCGATAACGGAGTGTCTGGGAAACTGACTTTGACGTGAATGAATAAACCATGCTGAGTGGAGAAGAAATTTCGTGGGGTTTGTGGGGTTCCCGCCGGCATCAGACTGGGGGAAATGTCGGTGGGGTTCCCCCACATAAAATAGCCTATCGGCTAATTACTCTAAATAAATGGTGACTTGTTGCCCACCAGAGTGTTATATATGCAGCAGTCCTTTGTTGATGTGTTTTTATGCACTTTTCAACACAACTGGGTGTGTAGGTGCACTACCTCTCTTGAAAAGGCAGTCTCCTAGTAGTCAGAGCCCTCCAAAGTCTAAGATGTACAGGTGCTGAGGCTTAGATACCCTCGAAGTAGTTTGATGTGATTTATGGAATCACAAAGAGGTCTTAAGGATGAGTTACACAAAGCATGGAAGTTGGGTTTGCAAATGTAGTTCAAGTGCAAATGAATGACATGGTTGTCCACTCAAAACAACAAACTAAAAACTCATCAAGTTCATCAGTTTAGCTTCATGGTGATGTTTTGGGTCCTACTCCTAACCAAGGATTAAAAGAAATAGCAGGAAAGGGTTAAGAAACTTATTTCTAATTAAAACTAGAATGAGAGCAAAAGCAATGGTGGCTGTAGGGTAAGCTAATTTCAGCCCAGGTTTTGCCAGCCGAAACTAGAGCTACAGCCGATTACAATCACTACAAAAGGTGCAGATTTTCAAATTGCACATGCACATCATGCACATATAATTGAACTAAGTTGCAGCAATGAAGTAACGAGCTCAGACTAGCTTTGCAAAGTGACTCATCATCAATGAACCACAAAAAGCATGAGCTGAAAATCCATCAAATACTAAAACAGCAAATACCATCACCACTCCCATTCAAGAAACTAACACTAAAACTAACATGGAAGGTGAACCATGCATACATAAAGAGCAAACTCAAAGAAAGACACTTATAATCATGCAATGTTACTTTCTATTGCTGCAGAATGTCTTTACATCAATTCTCCAACTCTTACAAATAAGGGGCAAGCCCCTATTTATAGTTTTCCAAAGCCCAAATGAATGGCTAGGATCAATTTGTATTGAGTGGCCCAGATTCAGTGCCATTGGGTTTCACCTACCCCACAATATCCAACAATTAAAAATACATTCCTTGTCTTTTCCCTGTTTTGTCATCTAGTGCCAGTCACTGTAGCAATTTTGTCATTTAGCTGATTTCCCTTTTCACTGTAGCTAAAACTACCTAAAAGTTATCTTTTGCTTGATGTGCTTGCATTGTTCTTCCTTTGATCAAATGAGTCCGTCGACGATTGGCATCAATAGATTGGTGGCCCCTGATTCAGGCAGAAAGCTCCTTAGAAATCATCATCATCTGGAAAAAGGTAGGACAACTCCCTCAATGGGCCTCTTCGATAGACCTATGGAAGGCTTCTTGACTCCTGCAAACATTAAGTTTCGTAATTGCATTTATACATGAGTTAAGGAAAATGTCAGTCAAACCTACAAATTCCCTCTTAGATCTATCCATGCATCATCAAAAGATCTTGATATTCATATTTAGAGCTCATTTGGACCATATACATTAATGCATGCTTCAAAGTTATTGTGGAAAAAGCGGAAAAGCTTCAGCTGACAGCGGACGAAGCCAGCAATGAAGGAGAACTCCCGGATGTTCAAAGCTTGGTAGGGAAGAAGCGGGCTCAGGATATTCAAAGCAGTAGAAAGGAAGTCGGATGTTCAAAATGGCGGAAGAAGCTGAGAGCTCGGATGTTAAAATAGCCAAGGAGGGCGGACTCAAGCAGCCTGAAGGGCGAGCTTCGGCCAGGAAGAGGCGTGTTAAGTCCCAAAATAAAGCGTGATGAACCAGAAGCGGCCACGGAGGGCGAACTCCGAAGCGGGAAGAGAGCAACCTTGAAGTTCCAAAGCAGCGAATGAGAACGAAAATAGCCACGGAGGGCAGACTCCAGCCCGGGAAGAGCGGCCGTCCGGAAGTTCCAAAACTGGCGAGAGAGGCGAGAGCGAAATAGCCGCGAATTTGGGCTCGGAGAGTCGGAAGGAAGCATTGCCGGAAAGCTCAAAACAGCGGCAATGGAACCCGAGCGGCAATGGAGAGGGCAGGCTCACAGAGCCGAAAGGCAGCCGTCGGAGATTTAAAAGCGGCAATGGAAGCGGAACCGGAAATAGCCCGCGGAGGGAGCCCCGAGCTCGAGATCTTGCGGGAAGAGGCGGCCGCCCGGATGTTCCAAGCAACAGGCGGGGCAGAAAGCGGCCCGCGAAGGGGCGGGCTTGATAGGAAAGGGCTGACCTGGCCAGGATGTTCAAAGCGACAAAGGAGACGAAGCTCGAAACCGAAACCAACCAAACTTGTGAAGTATGGCGGTTCAATTTAAGCACATCAAACACATCAGATCCAAGGGGTGACCCCAAAGTCAAAAATGAGGAAAGCAGGGCGGCGGGGTCCGCGGATGTTCAAGCGACCAAGGAAGGGAATTAGGAGGAAAGTTCGAAACCATCGAGCAACATTAAGAGAAACCTTGGCGGTTCATTTACATTATTTCAAACACATTCCGATCAAGGTTCCCCTAAAAGTCAAAATTGAGGAAGCGGGGCGTGGGGGTGCGGATGTTTCCAAATAGCCAGGAGGAAGGGAGATGCGGAGGCAAAGTTCCCAAAACTAGCCCCGAAACTTAACGGAACAATGACGAAACCTTGACAATTCATTGAAACACCCCAAACACATCCCAAATCCACCAAAAAGTTGTTCCCAAACCAAAAATGTGGAAACTAGACCAACAGGGGTCCACGGATGTTTCTGAAACAGCCAAAGCAAGACAAAAGGCAGAAAGGGGATGGGGACTTTATTTCTCCAAGATTTGAATACCCCAAGTAGGTGAATTTGGGTAGGGGAATTTGATCATTTGATGGCACATGACCAATTTAGGCTTGGAAATGGGGCGCATAAAACAAGAGCAGGGAGCAAAAAGCAACTGTCCTGAGAGAAAAAAAAAGGGGGTCCCGCATGCGGTGAGGCGTGTGTGCAAAGCATGCACAGCGATCACCTATCGAGTTCTTACTAATTCATGGAGAAAAGGTAATGGAGCTTGATTGCATCTTATCTTTCCTTGCATTAAATTTAACTGTTAGTTTATACTCGCCGTGCCCACACAATCGGTTATTAGCTTCTGAACTTGCTTGAGGGCCTTGCATCTATGAGATAGTCTCATTGTGCACAATGAGCCTTAATGTAAATTAACTTAATGTATGCCTATGTCGGTCAAAGAAGGTTGTGTTGGAAATTATAATCACACCTATTCTCATAAATGTGCCCGTTGCTTTAGACAGCAGCTTCGTATCCTCAATTCAGCAGTCATACCTCAACCAGCATTAAAGGAAAATCACAAATTGATATTCAAATGGATTTTCACTTCACGTGCAAGTCAAGTTTCTAAAAATATATTTTATTACTTTGCTTGATGCATAGGATTTATCCGTAGATGAAAGGCTCTCTATATATTTCTGAATCTGGGCACTTTCTTTTCACTCTCTGAAGAGTTCGGCTTTCTAGAGCTGTAACAAGAAAGATGGCAGTGTGTTGATGTCTGTTTATCAAGGAGCACAAGGTCCATCGATACTCAGAGTATGTAATTGTTGAATGTTAAGAATGAACAACAACTCAAAATGTACTTGGAAGAACAAATATGCTTTGTATTTGCCATAGAATCAGATGAATATAATTTGTGAGTCTATTGTATGAAGTTTTCTATGAATGAGCCCAAGCTCAGACGATGGAAAAATCAATTTAATATATTTATTCTGATCAATACAAGTCTTATTGATGCAAAATACACATTGTTAATGCTTATACAACAAAGCAATTAAAAAATACAGATTTTTTTAAAATTTACAATAAAAAGCAATAAAAACTTTATTAAATATACTGTGAATTTTTTTATGATTAATACGAAAAAATGGAAAGGATTCTTTAAAATATAATTTATTTATCAAGACAAACTAGATATAGAACACCTCATCTTTTCAACTATAGGAATATTGAAGAAGAAAAATTTACGGAATTGTGAAACAATGATGGGATGCTTGAACAAATAGTAATGACAATTTATATTCCACTTCTTTAAATATGATGTTCAAAATCTCTTAGCAGTTTGCAAGAATAAATAGAAACGAAGGATTCTAAATTTCTGTTCACATTTGTATCCACTCCACTGGTCAGCATTTAGACGACAGTGTAACAATGTGGTCTGTCTATATATTAACTGGAATTATTGAATAGAGATAGCAGCCCCACGAAATTACTATTACATGATCTTTGTCGTCGCTATGCAATAAACTTGATCAATATCTAAATAGGATTTTCAGACTGCAAGGGTTGGCGATCCTTACTTAGAGATCCCTAACTAGCACCCCTCCCTTCACTGCATTAGCTTCAAACATTGACAATCCTCAACTACAAAGGTTGGGCTCATAAAGAAATGTTTGAACTCTTGGAAAGTATTAATATACTATGCCGTGAACAACCTATTTTCAACCATGTAAAACCTATAATATTGTTATCTTTTAACCTTTTTAACATTGCAGCATGTTAACTAATATAATCCCATATATAATGACCTTGGTGATGCTACGTAAAACTGTGCAGTGAAGTGGCTTAGTGAATCGTCAATATAATACAATCCTAAGGGGTAGTCAAGGAAACAAAACATTCAATTTTTTTTAGATGTTTTTTTTAAATAATTTCAAAATAAGATTGTTCAATTTTGCATCAAGATAATGGTATGATCATTTGTGATTATTCTTCTCTTCTAGTGGAATTTCATATCAACATAATTGTCTGATAATTTTTAATTGATACTGTAATGAATATGGGATATGCTAGAGTTCTTATTTTTTCGTATATGATGGTATTTTAGGTTATGTTTGAAATTAGGTGAAGCAATTGTCTATTGTGTCATTTCATGTTATCTGGTGTTGAATGATAATCTCTGTTCGACTCAATGTCATGATTTTTTGAAATAAATTCTCAGACAGATTTTTATTTTATTTTTAGGTCACCAAAGACAGGAAGTGGAAGAGGTATCATTGGTGTTTAGTTTCCCATATATTGCATAGACACTACACTATATTGCTTCATGATTATGAGTAGGTTACTTCTTTCAGGTGCAAGGTCATCTGATACCCCCACCATTGAGTAAGTGAAATTCTCATTATGTTTTTCAAATTTATTTGTTGCATGATCAATTTAGAAAATGTATTTTTAACATTCTCAACATTGTTTTTAAGTCGCTAATCCACCTTTCGATGATGTCCAACAATGTATAGAAAAGGGAAAGTGGAAAGCTTCAACTCCCATCTTTGTAGGTTGTTTACTACTACCCACTCGAACGAGTACATTACTTTAACAAATTGGGTTTTCTATTTAACAAGTCATGTTTTTCAAATGAATTCTCGTGTCACTTTAATTGATGATTGTTTCTAAGTTATATTTCCTTTCCGTCTTTGAAGTTAACCTTATTCCTTTTCCTACACCTTCCATGGTTACACATGTTGTGGACTGTCTCTATCTTAACTGGAAACATAGAAAAGAGTTACTAGCCCTATGAAATTACTATTGCAATTGTCCATAAAGAATTCCCTTCATGAGACAACGACTTCATTACACCTTTACTTGACTTCTGTGCCTCAGATACGTTCACAACTGCGAACTGCTTTTTGAAGACGGCCTCTCTTTACTTTTATTAAAAACGGCGATCTGCCTCTTTATACGTTTGCTATTTGCCATATAGACTAGCAGTAACTTATGATTTCTATGACTTGACTTCTCCTTCTAACTTGCGAACACGATCAGCTTCAATTTTGGCAATCTGCGGGCCTCGAATTTGGCTCTAGTAATGACAGTCTAGCGGCTTCGCAACATCTATGATTTGACCTTTAAGAACAGCGATCACCTCACTTGCATGGCAGCAACTCTCCGTAAATCTTTCGGATGGCTTTAGATTAGAGTGTGACAGTGATTAATACTTTCTGCCAGCAATCTCCTTCAAGATCTTCAAGACTGAGATCCAACCTACTCAAGTTCGGCTTAATCTTCTTCTTGTCATCAACTCTTTTCTCTAACTGCAATTTCTTCTTCGACGGCAACACATGCGACTTATCGAGATTAGCAATCTCCTCTTAACTGTGAAGACAGAACAATCTTCAAATCTGACGATCTTCAAACCAGGCTTTGATATCCTTACTTATTGGCAGCTGCAGCTGTGACCCCACGACCTAGGTCTGCCCATGATCTGGAAGTTATACGAACACTTATAATCTTCTGAGGAGACAATAAATTTCATTCTCTGTTGTAGTACATTTATTGTCTCCTCTGCCCACCTTCACAGTTAACATACAGACAGACCACAATGTTACACTCTCGTCTGAATGTTGTCCGGTGGAGTGGATGCAAATGTGGACAGCAATTGGGAATCCTTCATTTCTATTTATCCTTGCAAACTGCTAAGAGATTTTTATCATATTCAAAAATGTGGAATAGAAATTGCCATTAAAAGAAGTGGATTAAAAACTGTCAAATATGGTAAATTAAACAATACAAGTAAAATGCTTCTTAGGATAACTGTACTACTTAGCATACGCATCAACGCCCTATCGAGGAGCCACTCCACTAGTGGTCTGCCTGACATTGAAGGCATCATAATAGCTACAAGGAAATTGGTACATCATCATTCATGGGAAATTCCTTTTCTCTGAGAATACTGTTCCCAGGTTCCCAGTATCAGAGTAGTGTTGCTTTACCCCGGTGGCTCCTCCAGTCTCCTTATCATCCTCTATTTTTATAAAATCATAGAACTTTCATTTTTATCTGTCGGGCTCTTTTCCTCGGATTTTTCTATTGCGCTTACCAAAGTCTCCCTTCTAAATATTCTCCACTTCAGTCAAACTCATTAAAAACTAAAGAAGCAAAAATCTGCTTTTCAAATGCTCATGTTTTCCAAATAGAGCATTTTCTTTTTCTGCGCCCACAAATGTTGGACTCTTAGTAGAAATGAAGGCATTTGAATGAACCCACTTTTGGGTATATCATGCAATCTGAGCATTTCAACTTCTATCACAAAGGTTTCACTGCTACATTTTGGGCTTCGAGGCCAAGAAACATCTTGACAAACATGCAGCTAGGGTTTTCTAGGTGAGAAGCATTTTTCAATCTGGATCCAAACTTCATTGATAATTTTAGGGATTCAAAATGAATTAAAATTTGCAATTTGCAAATTCACTGTTTGACAATGTTGAAAAGGTGAGAAGGTTGTTCATTTAATTTTTCTTATACCTTGACTAACAAGTAACATTTGAAAATCCAAGTTCAATTATAAGTATGATTTTGTGAGTACTAGTAAACAACCTGCAGAGGTGGCAGTTGAAGCTTTCCTCCCTCTTCTTTGTACACATAGTTGGACATCATCCAAAGGTGGATTGGCAGCTGAAAAGTAATGTTGAGAATATTAAATACTTTTCCCAAATGAATCATGCAACAAAAAGAAATGACCTACTTTATGGTGGGGAAATCATGTGACCCTGCACCCGAAAGAAATAGACCTGCTCATAATCATGAAGCAATAAAGTGTAGTGTTTACGTAATACAAACGGTGCACTGGTTATCGTTGATGGGAAATCGAACACCAATGATGACGTTATAGCATTAGCTTTCAGATAGGAAGGAAGGCATCTACAATGACGGCTTGCGCTGCTATGTTTTGGACTGCGCAGCCTTTCATTATGCGTGGATTGCTCTGGGGCGTATGCCTCGTATTCAACCGCAGCAGTCTTAAGCCAACAGACTCATTCCCTGAGACTGCGATTTGGAATCCAAAGGAAGGAGCAGCTACAGTTTTGAAGCCAACAGACTTATTTTATATCTTGCAGTGCTTATACTATCTTCCATTGTCAGTCTTTGTTACACTTCTCTGTAGACTAGGATGATATGTATAGAAGCATAAGCTTTATGCTATCTTTTGTTAATCCTTGCGAGGGTTTTGTTTATGATATTAGTTTAAAGTTTACTTCGAGGTCTCTTTCCTGTGTAATGAATATTATCTTCCTCCTCTTTTATCATAAGTTTAATGGCGTAATGCTGCTTCTTGTCTACATCTTGCGGTCATTTTTATGTATAAAGTGAAGTTCATCAATGGCTATTTTGTCAAACTTATAATTCAGTATATCTGTTCCAAAAATTTGAATAGCAATTCTAATACTGAGTTAGTAATAATTTATATCAAATCCATAAAATCATGTTTGAAATCTAAGCTTCCTCGAGGGCTTTGCATCTATCTCTCATTTATTCGTGATGAGACATGGCGAGACTTGATTTCAATTAATTTAATGTATGTCTATGTCGGTTAGAGAAGTTTGAAATCCAGACTAACTATGACATCCTTTGAATCC
>VDFB02234115.1:0-12280 GCA_007258455.2 Sequoia sempervirens
CTACTCCTTCCGGTGCGAGTACCACTTGAGATCATTTGTGTACCCTTCGAGAGATATATACATCCATTTTTTATATGATGTTATTTTCATCCTTTTCAGACTTCATTGTATACTTGACACTTGATGAGATATATATGTGCAGCGGTTCGATTGATCTATGATATGTTCTACATGATTTATGTGATGGATGCATTGATCTTATGATGTGTTCTACATGATTGATGTGATGGATGCATTTTAATTTTTATCTTTTATGATGATTTATTTTACTAGCTTGTATGAATGCATTAATGATGATGTGATATGATATTGATGATGTATTTCTTTTCTTAATGAGATGCAATGTATGATAAATAAAATGTGATGTAAATGAATGATGTACGAATGAAATGTAATGTATGAGATGTAAATGAATGATATACGAATGAAATGCAATGTATGAGATGTAAATGAATGATATATGAATGAAATGCAATGTATGATGTATCTAATGAAATGTAAATGAATGATATACAAATGAAATGCAATGTATGATGTATCTAATGAAATGTAAATGAATGATGTATGAATGAAATGCAATGTATGAGATGTAAATGAATGATATATCTAATGAAATGTAAATGAATGATATACGAATGAAATGCAATGTATGATGTCATGTGATAGATAAAATGATGTATGGATATATGATATATGAAATGAGATGTAAATGTATGATGATGTAAAATGCCTTCTATATGTATGCAATGAATGATGATTTTGCAACTATATAGGATAATGACAATGTGATGAGACATAAATAAATGATGTAACATAACGTGTATACGATGTCACGGGATGAGATGTTTATTGTGAAATTTATGATGAGATGAAGAAATGATTTTATATGCATGCCATTATGAAAATTTTGTGTGTCAAGTATACTCAATCCTAAATAAGAAAAGATAACATTATTTGTGAATGAATCTTTTGTAACTTGTGCAACCAGTACTCTGCAGATGTATTTTTATGAATGCAATCTATGTTTACCATGCAAACCTATTTTATCAATGCAAACCTAAGTATCATTTCAACAATCTTTTTATTTTGCTTTGTTTCATCACTGAGCTTTTAAAATTGTTGAAAGAAAATATAAGCATCAATGATATGAGATAGACCAATGATGACCTAAGTACTTCTTTCATGATTTTTGATATTGCAAGTGAACACAAGCATCAAGGTATAAGATAGACCAATGATGACCCGAGCATTTCTTGTGTAAATAGACAAGAATTAATCATTTTCTTAAGTGAATCAGAATGTCATCCATGATACTTCCAGTAGAGCACTTCCCGCGACAATTCACAAAATAATAATGATTAACTCACAAACAACAAACAAAGAAAAGTATCATTCTCCTTCCTTGCTTCTCTAGTTCAATACATCATCGAGAAGCTCCAAGTTGAAATATGTCGATAGTACAAATAAATCGTTCTCCTGTTTGAATGTATTTTCAAATCATTATTCAAAGATATGACCATCTATGTTGGAAATGTGTGTGGCCATGTGTGCATGATATTTCTCGCACGCTTGGACTGCATAGATGTAATCCCAAAGACCTATCCTGTGGGTCCTGATTCCATCAAAGATTAGTCTTGCCTCTACATTATACACACATAGAGACCACATAGTTCTAATTCCACTGCACTCAGCACTTTTTAATTGATGTAGACTCTATTTTTGTGTTTTCAATTTTATGAATGTTTTTGCATGGATTTTCTGATTTTTTGATGTGTTTGGATTTTGATTTTTTGATGTTTTTGGATTTTGATGGATTTTCTAATGTTTTTGGATTTTGATTTTCTGATGTTTTTGGATTTTGATGGATTTTCTGATGTTTTTGGATTTTTTCAAGTATCGTCACTTGGTGTTGTCATGTTTGATTGCCTTTCCATTTAAGCTAAAAGTCCATTGTACCAAATAACACTAGGATGTTGCCCCCAAGCTAGGGTAAAACATGATATCTCTGCTATGATATGGATAGTGATAATGATTATCCCAAATGATAAACGAAAATGATATGAAAGGAAACAATCGTGACAAGACTGTATCCAAATAGATAGAAGAGCTGGTGAAAATCACAAGTAGTGCCTGTTTGCCAGGTTTTCATCATTTGTTTTTATTGTGTTCTCTTTCTTTTTCTTTTGTATTTTTTTTTTTTCCTATTTTTCCGTCATCATGACACCTGTTTGCTAGTTTTTCATCAAGACAACTTTATTGACCGCGGCACTAGGTATCCTTGGCAAAATGAATCACTCTAAGATGAATGTGCTATTCATGGGTTCCTCCAACATGTTCCCTTCGGGTGTAGCACAACCGGTATCTCGATCCATAGGTTCCAGACACGACATAAGGCCCTATCCAAGTAGGGTTCCCAAAATCCTTTCTTTCCCTGCCTTCTTGATTCAGCCTTATGCCCAGCCCTCGATTTGGAAGACTCTAGGCTTAACCCTCTGATTATAGTTCCTAGACATCCTTTGTTGATAGGTTGTCAAATGATTGACAGCTTGTTGTCGACGCTCATCAAGTAGCTCCACCTTGCGTCCAGAGATCCTATAATCTCTTATCTCGAAATGAGTCCCTTAGCTTAAACCTCGGCGATGGAATTTCTACCCCTCGGGAGAAAATATTGCTTCGATTCATAGACAAGATGCTGCGTAGCTCTTTGTTGGTGTTCTCATGAACTCCGTATCGCGTGAGCTGTAGTTGTCAACGGCTAATCATCTCTACCTCATTTGTTCTTCAATCCTCAGCATGTTCGCCAGCCGTCCATTACCTTGAGGGTAATAAGGGGTTGAAAAGCAATGTTGGATGTGGAACTTTTCACATAGCTCTTGGACATCTTGGTTCTTGAAAGGCCTGCCATTATCTGTGATGATTGACTGGGGTATCCCATATCTACAAATGAGATAATTAAGTATGAAAGATGATATTTGCTTCCCAGTGATTATGGTTAAGGGAAATGCCTCCGCCCATTTTGTAAAATATTTTGTTGCAATGATAATGAACTTATGTCCATTAGATGAAGATGGGTTAATTTTCCCTATCAAGTCCAATCCCCACTGATAGAAAGGCCATGTAGTTGTGAATGGATGAAGCTCCTGTGCTGGTGCATGTATAAAATTGCCATGAATCTAACATTTTTGACATCTCTTGACAAACTTATAAGATTCTTGCTCCATGTGTGGCCAGTAATACCCCAAATGAAGGAGTTTCTTGGCTAAAGATAATCTTCTTGAATGTGTACCACAAATTCCTTCATGGACCTCATGTAAAGCAGAAGTAGATTCATTATGTTCTAAACAACGCAAAACAGTACCATCTAGGCCTCGATGGTAAAGGGTGTCAACAATAATGGTATGTTTGGTGGATTGGCATATGAAGTTGCACTTTTGGTTGCGAGAAAGATCTAGCAATAAGATATTTTCTTTTAGATAAGTATAAATGTCTCCATAAATGGAAGATTGGATACTATCCAAAAGGCTTATGGTTTGGGAATTGGGATTTGCATATGCAGGATTTGATACTTGTTCCACAATAAATTGATAATGATCTTGCATTTTAGGCATTTGTAGAAGAGATGGTATTGTGGCCATGGCATTTGCTGCTTTATTCTCTGATCTTGGTATCTGCTCAAATTTGATATCTATGAAGTATTTCTTTAGATCATCTACCAGTCTCTTGTATAAAATTAGTGTGTCATCCTTAGTTTGGTAGTCATTGTTGACTTGATAGATGATTAATTGAGAGTCTCCATACACCTGTAGTTCTATGATTTTCCAGTCAATAGCCACTTTAATTCCAAGGATCAAAGCTTCATATTCTGCCACATTGTTAGTGCAATGGAAGGTAAGCCTGTAAGATCGTGGAATTATGTGCTCGAGAGGTGTGACAAATAAAATTCCTGCCCCTGATCCATGTTGTGTGTAGGATCCATCAAAGTAGAGTTGCCATGTTTGTGTTGTAACGTTGAGGATATCCGCATCAGGAAATTCCATGGTCATAGGATGACTGTCTGATAATGGAGCTTCTGCTAATTGGTCAGCGATGACTTGTCCTTTGATAGCTCACCTTTCAACATACTGAATGTCAAACTCACTGAGGAGCATGACCCACTTTGCCAACCTTCCTGTTAAAGCTGCTTTGCTTAGTAAATACTTGAGGGGATCGATTTTTGCAATGAGCTTGACAGTGTGAGTGAGCATATAGTGTCACAATTTTTGTGTTGCAAATACTACTGCTAAGCATGATTTTTCAATGAAGGTGTAGTTTACTTCATGTCCATTGAGTGTCCTGCTGATATATTAGATTGCCCATTTCTTCCCTTCTTTATCCTCTTGTGCCAGCAAGGCTCCTAAAGAAATATCTGTTGTTGCGATATATAGCAACAATGGCTTGTCTTCACTAGGTGGCACCAATATTGGTGGTGTCATCAAATAATGCTTGATGTGATTGAAAGTATTCTCACACTGTTCATCCCATTTAAAAGACACATTTTTATGCAAAAGATGGTTGAATGGATGACATTGATCTACCAGTTGAGAGATGAATCTTCTGATGGACTGTAGTCATCCTTGTAGAGATCTTAATGTACTGATATTTGTAGGAGGTGGCATTTCCATGATGGCCTTAACTTTTGCTAGATCTACTTCAATTCCTTTTGTAGAAACTATGTATCCAAGGAGTTTTGCTGATGTTACTCCAAAGGCACATTTCTTAGGATTTAATCTGACTTTAAATTTCTCCAACCTGTCAAATATTTTGGCCAGTATCTCTAGATGTCCTTCCCTGGTGTGAGATTTGGCTAAGATATCATCCAAGGCTAGTCTTCTCCATGAAGGTGCATCATGCCTGCTTGTCATAGTCACGGGTATGTAGCTCCCGACCTTTAACCCAAAAGGCATGATTTCCGCCTGCCCCATGGACATGTGTGTGTAAAGTCTATCTTTCATCTTGTGAGAGCTATTTTGATTTGGTTGTATCCCTCGAACCATCCATGAGTGATAGCATTTGCGCCGCCAGGACCATACCTGCCTGTTTCTAGCGCTGAAAATCATCCTTTGGACATGCTTTTATTTTAAATCCTTCGTAAAATTAGTACATTCCACGGCATGACCTGGTTTTGAAATGGGCCACAGAGTATCCATTCGAGATCACGATCCGGATAAATCCAAAGATCTAGTAGCGTCTTCCAAATCATGCATCTATCACCAAATATACGTACTCTTCTTGTCATCTGCTCGAAGTGCCAGCTGGTAAGGATAAGTGATGCATAATGAGATTTGTGTCTAAGCCTGGCATGTCAAAGTATGACCAAGCAAAATTGATGCATTGTTCTTCAAAGAATTTGATAAAATCTGGCTTTTCTGTATCTGTCATGGATGTTGCCAGGTGTAGTATTCTTACTTTTTCTGCTGTGCCAATATCAATAGACTGTGTGGGTTCTATCAATACTGATGATCTTTCATGGTAATGTTGTGGGAGGATGTCAAACCTTCCATCCTTTGGTGCCTCAATGAGGTTTTCACCATTGGATGTGTTCTTTGTTTTTACTATTTTAGGATCAAATACTGCCATAGAATGGTTTTCACCATTAGATCCCTTTTTTATTTCCATATTTTTGCAATTGGAAGGCTTGGCATCCTCCTGCCTAAAAGCATCATTAAAAGAAGCATTGGTAGAACAAGTATCGGATTCCTCACAGCAAAGGTAGTTAATAATAGCAGAATCATTGTCAAAAATAGGGAGATTGATGGGGTGTTGGGGTTCCCACTCGATAAGCTCAGGATGTAGTAAAGGAAATGAATCATTAGATGGGTTGAGGTCAGCGATTGTGAAAGCTTGGACGAAAATGTCGTCCAGGTTGTTAATGGTTATGTTGAGGCCTACGAAGGTATTTTCTTCCACATCATTTATCTCAATTGATGTCCGTTCATCTTCACTTGAGTCATCAAAATTTTGTGTTTCAAAGACAATAGGATTAAAACTCGAGTTTTGACACTCCTCACGTTTGGGGGTATACTTTTTGATAACATCGATATGAATATCCTCATAGGAAACATCTGATAAGTTGTCCCAGTCATATTCATTTGAATCTGTTTCAGAATTATCTCTTATTTGAAGAATACGCTCCACAATTTTATTGGTGAGTTCTGCCCTTGCTTCTTCTATGTATCCCAGTCCAGTTTTATCTTTATGTTGGAGTGTGAGAGGCTGGATTGGTTCTGTTATGCCTTGTTTCCTTAACCCAAGAGGTCCCTATCCTAAATATCCCATCTTCTCTAGAATAGTTTTTCCCTTTCCATATTGATTTGTCTCTATGATATTACTCATGGAAGTGGAAGCTTCCTCATCCCTATAAAGCCAATTTAGAATAGCCTTATCTTCTGATTCTTCATCTGAGTTCCCTGCTTTTACAAATCTACCATCTAATGCCATTGTAGATTGTGCTGAATTTTGGGTGATTGTAGATGGCTGTCCATACGTTTGTAAGGAGGGTAACATCTGTGATAGATGGAAAGAGTGTCCAACACCATATTCACTTATTCCTTTGTCACTTATCTATACTTTGTTGGTGAATTGGTGTGAGAGTGAAGCCAATTGTTCTCCAACATTTGAAGGGTTAGATTGTGCCACTTTGATCTCTTGTGATTTTTGTTGTCTTGGAAGCCACTTTGATATGAAGCTTTGCTGTTTCTCATCCTTAGATGAATCCGATGTGCTAACTTCTCTATTGTGAGGTACCAATGTGTCCTGAGATGTTTTCAACGTATGACAAGCTTGGGTGTCATTATAGTCTGTTGTGATTGTTACCTCCTGTCCATTGACAGGAAATTTCAGGCACTGATATAGGTGGAAGGTACTGCTTGCATATCATGAACCCAAGGACATCCCAATAGTATGTTGTATGTCAGTTCCCTATCTAAGACTTGACAAACCACATTTTGGACAATAGGTCCCACTTGAATGGGTAATATGATCAACCCTTTAGAGGATCTTTCTTCCTCATCATATGCTTTGATTGTGATTTTTCTTCTTGTATCAATGGCTTCATCTGAGTATCCTAGTGCATGAAGCAACTTTAAGGTACAAATATTTAAACCAGCCCCTCCATCTATCAAGACACGCTTTACACAGTGTTTATGGATGAGGACTTCAATGTGAAGGGTGGAATTATGTGGATGGGTGAGTGATACATCATCATGTTTAGAAAATGAAAGGCAATGAGGTGCAGATAGATGTCCAACCATAGCTTGGAATTGACATACATCCAAATTGTTAGGTACCGTGGTTGATACAAGAGCTTGCTCAAGAACCTCTTTGTGTGATGGGGAAATCTTTAGAAGTTCCAAGATGGATATTTGTGCCGGTATTTTCTTCAGAACGATCAACAGAATATAGAAGAACCCGATGATGATAATGATGTCTTTTCTCAATAGGTCCTTAGGATTGTTCTATGCATTAATCACCGGTTCGTCTCAGCCCCTGATGACACAAGACTTGTTTTCAAAATTTGTCCATATGTTGTAAAATTGCTCAGTGATGCAATGTCATTGTTTCAATTTGATCTGAGTTCATACCTCATCCTCTTCTTAAGTAAAAGAACAAAGGATTGTTGTGTCATAAACATAACCGACATTCTTACCTTTGGTGTTTGCGGAAGAGGATTCTCCCTTCTGATAATTGGGTAGAGGATTTTTGAATGTTGTATGATCTTTGTTTGTTTGGTGACCCTCTACAAATACTTTCTTTTGATCTATGAGGTCTTGTACCGCATGTTTTAACTGCCAACAATTTTCAATCATGTGGCCTTTATTCTGATGGTAGTGACAATAATGCAAGTCATTCCACCATGATGGTTTGACTTGAGGGTCCCAATTTCTAGCCTCTTGTACTTGAATAATTTTTTCATGTAAAAGTTCTTTGAGGATTGATTCCAATGATTGCCCTAATGGCGTGAATTTTCGTTTATTGGATGGTCGTTGGAATGATTGGGTTTTTGTTTCTCCACTATTTTGATTATTTCCTTGATCACTACTTTGTTTGACATTAAGACCATTGTTTTGTTTGTTTGTAGTGGTTGGCGTCAAGGTGAATACTGGTTTAGATGTGTGTGTATTGATCATGGTATCAATATTCTTATTCTTTTGCCAAAATATAGGCTTTTCGGTGTTGTTGTTAGAGGAATTGTTATTGTTTGAACCTTCAATGAAGTGTTTGATTGTTCCTCTTTTGATTAGAGCCTCTTCAATTTTGAGCCCCTTTTCGATAACTTGTTCAAATGTAGATGGACATTGTAAGTCCAATCGGTAATTCATGTCATCTACTAGGTTATCAATGAACATCTCTATCTTCTCTTCTTTAGGAATAGATCTAGGGTATTTAGCAAATAGCCTTCTCCATCGTTGGAGAAAGGAAAGAAACTTTTCACCCTTTGCTTGTTTGGTGTTGTAGAGTTCTTTTAAGGTCACCCCATGTTGGATGTTGAATGAGAAGTGTGTTATGAACCTATTGATCAATTCTTCAAAAGATTGGATCCCGGGTTCCAATTTAGAAAACCACTCCATGCAAGTGTTTCCTAAGCTTCTTGGAAATAATCGTAGTAAGTAAGAGTCTTCGTGTGCAAACTCTATGCTCATGGCTCAAAATTCCCATATGTGATCAAATGGATTGGTTCTTCCATTGTATTTGTTGTACATCGGGTATTCACAATACCATGGAAATGGTATCATGTTAATGCTTGGGTCGAATGGATAAGGGCAAATGTCTTGTAAGGAATATCATTTTGTTGGCCCTTGTTGGATATTTTGGAACTGTAATTGTAATTGTTGGATTTGTTTCATCAAAGCATCTATTTGATTTGGATTTTCTATACTAGTTGAGCTAGGTGTGGTTGTTTCCTTGAGTTGATTGACATCAAAGTCTTTAGGAAGTTTAGCACCTTTGTCAGCTAAAAATAGAAGATACTTTTCCATATCTTGCTCTAGCATCTTTTCCATAAATTTATGGAAATGAGGGTCTTGTTGAACTTTCTCAATTTCTTCTGCAGTTATTTCTTTCTCTTGTAAATTAGTGAGAGGATCAGTGTTGCTATATCATCCCCAAGGGTTTTCTTCAGCCATGGCTACTATTCTTTCATTTTCTTCTTGTTGTTGTCTTTGATATGCTGATCGTGTAAAAATAGGCATACAAACTTTTTACTCTAGACTCTGATCTTGGATTTTTGATTGGATAAGTGTCGAGGTTTTTGATTTAAAATCTGATTTAGTCATGTCTTAGTTTCGTGATGGAAGGATGATAAAAAAATCCTTGATAGGGAAACTTTGACAAAAAATCTCAGATTTAGTGATAAGGACACTTTGCAAGATGTTTCAAGATCTAGGTGTAATAGTAAAGTTTTATCTTTTGTATGATTTGGACTATGAAAAAAATGTTTTGGACTGATGAAAACCTTATTTTTGATATGGGTAAACTGACAAACTATCCTACTAACTGTCTATTTTTTTGACTTTCTAGAGCGCTAAAACAGAGCTGGGACGCGCTATAACAGAGCAGTGACGCGCTAGAACAGAGACCCAAAGCACTAAAATAGACCAGCTATGCGCTAAAACAGAGACCCAAAGCACTAAAATAGACTAGCGATGCTAAAATAGTGACCCAAAGTGCTAAAATAGACCAGCGATGCGCTAAAACAGAAACCCAAAGCACTAAAATAGACCAGCGGCGCGCTAAAATAGAGACCCAAAGTGCTAAAACAGACCAGCGACGCGCTAAAACAGAGACCCAAAGTGCTAAAACAGACTAGCGATGCACTAAAACAGAGACCCAAAGCGCTAAAACAGTCTAGTGACGCACTAAAACAAAACCATGAGGTGTTAAGACAAACAACTATCTTATTCTATGAAACTCACTTGGTCTGGTATCGTATTGTATGGCTAGTTGTGGTATGTATTCTGGATGAATTCTTTGACTGTGATTGTGGTGTTGCCTAAGAGCCCTTCTTTGATAAAATTCTTGTGAATCTAAGGGAGCTACAGCATAGTCGTTCGTATAAAACCTCTAGAGAAATCATGATACTTATGAATAAAAGTCCTATGTTGGAGTAGAACTTTCCTGCTTTGATATAAGAATCGTTACCTTCTCAGAAGTTGTTTGTATGTAAGTGTTTTCTTTGGTTTTCTGATTCGTTTGACAAGAGATTTCTTGACAAATTTGGTGGATACCCAATCTCGAATCATGAGAATTTCACAAGTGTTTTGATTTTGAATTTTTTTTTGTGATGATCTTATCTGAATTTAATGAGAGAAAACACAGCAAGCAAGAATAGAATGGTTGACTTTAAAATCCTAGAATCTAAATAGATAGTGTATGTTCTTTAAGAATCAAGCATTATTCTTCTTGATTTTAACTGATTTATAACAGATAAGATACTTCAGATAGACTCACTCCTAGAGACAAAAGGTCATCGTTATATACTCGAACAACCCACAGCTTGGAATTGCGTCAACTCACACAGCCATGTATCCCTAGGCGTGTTTTTGTCTTTTCGGGTGCTAACTTTACCGGAGTGTGGTGGATCACTGATCCACGACCTTGTGATCCTTGCTTACATTCTCATAGGTGGTGCTTGAGGGCAGATTCTTCCACCTTTGCACAGCCAGTGTTACAATGTTTAAGTGACAAAGCGTGCTTCTATTTCTAGGTTCTTAGAATGGGACTTCCCGACCGGACCAAATGGATAAACTCCCTCGAGAGACCTCTCCCAATCTTTTTAAGCAATCTTTTGGGGATGGATTTATCACCGCACACTTCCACAGAAAGAGAGGGTTTCCCCAAATTCACACATAAATTTTTAAGTGGGTTGGAATACCATGGCTTTTGGTTGTCCCCACTTAGGTTGTTCCCGTAGGGTGAGTACTTTTTTTCACTACGGCAGGCCTGTCTAAAGATTTTTAAAAAAGCTTTAAAAATGCATAAAGAAAAGTGAGTCTGGTATTCTGATGCACCCAGTAAAGGGGAAAGCATAAACCTATCACCCAATCACAGCAAAGAAGTTGTTCTTTTTAAAACCCAAAAGACAAATTAGTTTAATCTACATGGAGATATTGCTCCATAAAAGCAAGATGTTCAATTTTCAATCCCACAAGAAATTGTGAAGTTTCTATCCTAGGATTGATCAATTTTTATCCATTTCTATCCTAGGATTGATAAATTTTATCCATTTGCTATCCTAGGATTGGTAAATTTTAATCAAAAATTAGACAAAAACAAAATCTGGCCACGGACGTGTCGGATCCAGATTAAAAAAATGATTTTAAGGATAGTGACGTGGCACGCTAAAACAGTGACACGGCACGCTGAAAAAGTGATGCGGCACACTGAAACAGTGACACGGCGCACTACAACAAAAACCCAGCGTGCTAAAATAGACCATTGGCGTGCTATAAAATCCAACTGGTGCGCTACAAAAAGTCACGGTTCCGCGAAAACTATCACGCTAATACCTGTAAGATACTTTTCTCAAAAATCAAGTAAAATATGGGGTTATGCCCCATGGTGGGCACCAATTTGTAAGTGGTAGAATGAGGAAAACAAACTAAACATGCTTCTACACTTCTAAATAGGACATTGCATCTAAGATTCAAGAAAATTAAGCTAATTTAAACTAGAAATCTTCATAAATCTATCCTATTGCTCTCTAACTCTAAAGATCTCTCTAATCTACTTTGCTCTCAGGTTTAGAAGATAATTAAACTATTGAAATGACACTTAGAGAATGAGAAATGAACTATTTTATTTCCTATATGTTTAAACAATTAAAACTACTGTGATTGCAGCCATGACTACAAATGCTGGATGCTGGATGAATGTTGGATGGAGGCTGGATGGATGCTGGATGCTTGAATGCTAGATGAATGTTGGATGCTTTGGAAAACCTACAGAGTAAGATTGCATAAGTTGGGATCCTCTTTCCTGTAGCCAAAGAGTTATATTTATAGCTTTCATGGCAGCACATTTGCACAGGGATACGGGATAAGAGGCTGGGATTCAATCTGGAGAATTGAATGGCATGGGATGAGAAGATGGAGTTGATCATGGAGGATTGTTTCTCCCCATGAAAACACCAGGCAAGATGAGAGGGAAGATTGGAGGAAGAAGATTGAGAGGACTTCTTGCAGGTTTTTCCCCAAAGCTCTTCCCGTGAATGACAGTAGAATTAATTAAATTTTGAAAATTTAAT
>VDFB02234116.1:0-19954 GCA_007258455.2 Sequoia sempervirens
TGTAATCTCAAATGGCATACAATGAGGGTTTTTAAGTCTAATGCATAAATTATTGGTTTTTTGAGAATTAATGATGGAATTGGTAGGTTGAAGGAATGTACAAATATTTTTTTTAGTTAAGGATAGCTTTGTAGGCATTTAAAGGGTACTTTATTTGTTAAAATGGGCTATTTGGGGCTTCAAGGACATCGGTGGTGTATTGAATCTTATGCTTTTTTTCTGAAACAAGTGCTATTTTTATTTGAGTATGCTAAATAGGACCATAATGGGTATCTAAATAAATATGGAGTAAGCAAAGTTACTTTGTATTTAAAGAGAAATCACCCTCTTTAATGTTAGCTATCTTACAAGGATTGGTTGCTTGAAACTATAAATCCTATAAATCAAAGCAATGAGTGGTTGATTGTGTTTGTTCTTTCCTTGGAAATGTTGGTTAAATAGTCTAAATTCTCTTGTAAGGTTTTGAAGGCTGACTTATGGTTTAGGGTGTTATGAGTATGATGAACCCAAGGTAGTAAATGATGTCTTGACTGTAGAAATGGGAAATCTGTTGGTTTGATTTTTTGTGGGTATTTAAATGTTTTTTTTTAGTCAAGAGTATGTTGAATACAGTGCCTTGAATGACTTATAAAAGGTTCTAAAATAGGAGAGGTTGATTTTTGTCTTTAAGGTCTTTGAGAAATAAGTTGTTATAAAGAGTAATTTGGTGAACAATGAAGTGCTGAATGGATTCTTATTAGGTTTTTCACATGGAATAGTCATTTTTAAGTTGGTAAAGGTGGATTTGAATCTGATAATGACTTGGTGAATTTGATGTTTGATATCCATTGAATGGCTAAAGGTTTTATGGATTTTGATAAGTAAATTTGATAAGTTTTTGGTGAAAAGTTAAATGGATTTGGTGCTTGTTCAATTTGATCTTCTCCAAACAAGGTTTGGGTCAAAAGTACCTTGATGTTTGAGTGTTTTGATATGATGATCTGCATCACAATACCCTTACTACAATCCACCATCCATATCCTCCTATGTCATGCTATCTTCCACTCCACCATGTCCTAGCCCTCCATCTACTTCCAGTCCTACATTCAATCCTAGTCCACCAATCCATAATCCTAATCCTCCACTAATCCCTAATCCTTTGTCCATTCCCACTACCCCAGCTAAGCCTAGAGTATGCACGATTCTCACTCTAGAGGTCCTCCAAGGAATCATGACAAATAATATATCCCCAACTCCACATCTTGAAGTCGTGGAACCATTTCATCCCAATCCATCATCCACCATCACTAGTGATGAGACCCTTTTCCATCTCACACCTATCTTTATTGTTACCACCCCTAGCACCACCCAAACTACTAAAATCATCAAACCCACCGAATCCATAGAACCCCCATCTCCTACCTCAAGAGATGTTGAACCCATTGAAGACAACCAAACCCACTCACCATCTTTTACTCCTAGATCCACCCAATCCATCATAGGCACCCAAATCCAATCCACTCCTACTCCTAGATCCACCCAATCCATCTAAGACACACAAATCCAATCCACTCCTCCCACTCCTAGTAGCACCGAAATCCATTCCCATGAACCTCATGAATCCTTCATCCTTCCATCTCCCCCACTTGAAGAGTCCCTCCAACACTCGATCATCATGCCACCCACACAAGATGAGTCATGCTAAGAGCTTGATCCAAAGCATACCATATCCCCTCCACATCAAGATCCTACCATCCCATCTAGTCCACCTCAATATCATACTCCTTCATCCACTTCAGTCCATGATCCCTTGTCACTCAAGATCCAATCACTCCATCATATGAACCCTTATCACCCACTACCACAAATCTAGATCATATCATATCTCCTGATCCCTCTCCTGATCCCTTACCACTCACTCCACCCCATCAATATTTTGTTACCCCATAATCTCCATCTCCTGATCCACCATTGTCGCATAGCCCTACCATCCCAACACCATGTTTATATCCCATTGGTATTCTTACATTCCTCCATGGAGGCTTTCTTATAAAAGAAGAAAAAAGAATATATACCACCCATCCTCCTCCACCTAATAATGGACTCACATTATTCTTCCCAAATAAAAAGCATCCTACTATAGATAGAATGCTCAAAAGGATGAACTATCAAGGAAAAGGTTTAGGCCTTCATGAGCAAGGTATTTTGGATCCCATCCATGTTAAAGAAAATCCATGTACACAAGGTCTTGGATATATCTCTCAATAATTTTGCTCCAAAAATGTTGGTACAGCCTCTATACATCCTCAATGAGCCTCCTCCAAAAGAATAATAGGCTCTTCCTATCACTCCACAAAACCATTTTCCGCCATCCCCCCTCCATCGTATCATCTCAAAAAAAACATCCATATTCCTCCTTTTTCTTCCAAATCCATTTTGGGTCCTTATTTCCCTCCATCCACCATCCCCCATCCTTCATCTACTCCCTCTCTTTTGGGTCCTTATGTCCCTCAATCCACTATCACACATCCTCCAGCTACTAAGTCTATTTTGGGCCCCTATATCCCAAAATCACCTCCTCCATCTCATCCTATTTATCCTTCTATCCATCCATCACCAATCCATATCACCCAACATAAACATCCCATGCTAATAGTCCCTAATCAGGATCAACAAAGGCACATACCTACACATCCTCCATCCACATATCATCCCCAAAATCCAACCTTCATCACTCCACATCATCCATCTCCTCACACCCATCCCATTGCTATAAAAAGAACTTTGGATGCCAAAGTAAAAATACATAAATATAAACATCCACATGAAACTAAATCTCATCATGTCCCCATAAAAATACATTTTGAAGAAAAGAAAAATCAAATCCAAAATCCAAATCAAACCCACAGGCCACAAAGGCCCACCAAAGCAAAGATCAAAGCCATGTGGATCCCAAAGAAAAAAGATGCAATGCCTTCAATTGAAAAATTTGTAACAACATCCAAAGTTTCTAATGCGAAAGCTAATAATACACCCCTTCCATCTCCTAAATCTATTTTGGGACCTTATGACCCAAAATTCACTTTCCCATCTCCTCCATTATCCCCACATTCTACATCCATTAATCCTCCTATCCTTTAACATCCACCACCATATGTGCCAATGTTGGTTCTGAACTCATTACCCCACCACACACCTACCCCATCATTCAATTCATACAGTTTCCAACATACCATACATTATCTCACATATCTCCCCCATAAAATACCTTTAATCCATTCTCTTGCATAATCCATTTATCCTAATAAGGTTGTACCAATATACAATAGTCATTTTAAACATGAGATCTTATTACCTCATATGGAATTCGATGCTTGAGTCCTCCATCCACCTCCTTACCACATGTATTCCAAATCCACTTATCCACATCCCTATCCTTATCCATCTCCATCCATAGTCTATCCAAAAGTTTTAAAAAAAAAAAAATAGAACAAAAAAGTAAAGAGAAATAATTCTTCCAATGGTGAAAACTTGGCAAATAAGTGTCTTGGATAAGTACCATGATGAAAACCTAGCAAATAGGCATCATGTGTAACTCCCCCATCAATCTTACTTCCACACTTGGGGGCAACTGCATTCATTTCACCCATCTCCTCCATTCCACCTATCTTAGACATCTTGTATGTCCTATCCCATTTATCCCAATCCCTCCATCCTCCTTGTGATATTGATATAGAAAAAGGAACATATAAACATGCTTTGGAAACCTCTTGGAATACATTCTCCTCACCAATAAACTATCCTAATCCTTATCCACATCCATCTACCTTCCCTGTCCAACCGTCATGCTACCATCAACCTCCCTTCCTTATCCATCCATCCCATCATATCCTCCTCCATTTATCTCCTTTATCTTCACATCCATTCATCTGCCATCCCTCCTGCCTCATCACACATGACATATCTAGAGTGGGGGCATCTACTTCCTTTGTGACATAAGTCATTGGAGACATCATTTATCAAAACAATCCCTTCCATCTCACCATCCTAATCTTCCTATCCATCATAGCATCCCTTTTCATCTATCCATTTGGTAACCTTTTCCTCATCCAAATCCTTATCCCTCTATCCATCCATCATGGAAATCCATTCCATCTCCCTATCCTTATCTTCCTATCTATCCAAATAATCCCTTTCATCTCCCCATCCTTATCCCTCTATCCATCCATCGTGGAAATCCCTTCCATCTCCCCATCCTTATCTTCCTATCCATTCAAGCAATCCCTTTCATCTCCCCATCCTTATCCCTCTATCCATCCATCATAGCAAATCCCTTCCATCTTCCAAATCCTTACTTTTCCATCTATCCATCTAGTAACCTTTTCCCCATCCAAATCTATATCCCTTTATCCATCCATTCTAACATCTTTCCATCTCCTTATCTTTATCTATCCATCCCTTAATCTTTATCCTCATCCCATATCACAATCCCTTGTCATTAGTATCTAGCTATAGGCTTTCCCCATGCAACCCAATTCCATCTATCTCATTGTGATCGCTCCCCATTCTTTTTCCAAACTTACCAATCTCCTATCACTTCTCATCACTCATCTCTCCCTCATATCATCCTCCCAATTCATCTTTTGATGATTTAGATAACTATCCCATCCCTGAGCTTCATGCAATCACCACCATCCTATCCAATAGGTCTATCTTGTCTCATTGTATCGGTTCCATTGTTTTATCCACTTATCCTAGTCATCTCATCATCCTTTATCCATCATTTGTCTTTGGTCTTTTTTTGAACTATGTTGCCCCTGCACTTTCATATAGGAAAGGTTGATTATTTGATCCACCCCCGGGTCATTTGTCCATCCTATTTTGGTCATCCATTGTGGTCTCCATTGTCCCCTTTACACTCTTATCCTTGGTTAGTCTTTGTCGAACTATGTTTCCCAAGTGCTTTCACATAGGCAAGGTCGATCTTTTGATCCACCCCCAGGGATTTTCTTTTATTTTGTTTTTCTTTGTCATTGTCCTCCATCACTCGTCTCCATTGTCCTCATTCCACTTTTATCCATGGTCTTTTCTTGAACTACGAGGGCTCTGTGATTTCATGTAGGCAAGGCTAATCTTTGATCAACCCCTAAGCCCCTAGGTCATTAGGGTGTGTTAGTCTTGTGCCTTGTGTCATGTTTTCAAGTATTTTCTTATCTTGCTGGTTCTTCACAAATGAGATCCACTCGTATCATGAGATTCAATCGGTGTTGGAGTCTCTTGTGTCATAATCGATCTTTTAGTTTAGTATCCATATTTGGTCTCAATAGGATGCATCCTTCCTAACAGACCTCATCAACCCCATCCATCCTCTTGATCCTATGGCAAAGGACGTTTGAAATTGATTGTGATATTTTGATACTTTTGTCTTTTTTTAATCATTTGAGCTCCCTATTATAACTTGTCAAGATTGACATGATCTACCATATCATGGTGCATTTTGACTGGTAAACATAGGGATATATCTTGATCTTTTTCTTTGTTGTTGTCTTCTTGGTTGTCCCACGTGGTACCCACCAAGATCCCCATGGTCATGTGTTATGTTGGGGCATCCTTTTGTGCTTGTGGTTATCCCAATGCCTAGCCCGACCAAGGTCTTCACAATTTTGGGGTGTTGGGATAGCCTCCTTGTCTGCTATGTGTTTTTTATGCATTAGAACCTAATCCTCCTTGGTTTACATACCCTGGTACCTAGTGTCTTATGCTATAGCAAAAATTAGTGCTCTGAAAATGGAAAATTGCATTAGGATTGCATTTCATGATCAATTTCGTTGCATTGCATTCATACCTAACCTATGAACTATTATTTTGGTTGTGAAAACATTCACCTTCCATCTCTTGTTCTTCTCAAGATACCAATTGTTTTTGACAGGGGAAATTTCATACCCATCTTCCTTTAATTTTGTAATTATTACAGGGAAAGTACTTTCCATTAAATCAACAATACGCCTACTATCTACCCTCATTACCATGCAAGTCCTTATTGACACTTATGTTCATGTTGCATTTAACTTTACGTTAGGCCATCTCACTCACATATCACACACCTTTATTTTACATAAGCTAAAACAAGCATGATCACAAATAAAGTCCATCTACCATCCACATTGCATCTCATGTTGCATTATAGGTTCATTGCATTCTATCCCATGTGCATTGTCATCTCATATTTATTTTAAGATGCTAAATTAATCATATTTGGTTATTCTAAGCATCTTAGATTAATTTCATTATCCATTCATTTATATATTAATCCATACCATTAACACATTACATACATCGCCACCTGCATCACAAATTGTTAGATCCATATCCATAGTATATAAAGCAATCAATCATCCATCGCATCCTACATCATACATGTTATTCATCATATATAGCATCTATCTCATCCATATAAGAATTAACATACATCATCATAATCATATACATACATTGCATTATAATGATCATCCATAATAAAAGCATAAACACATACATATGCATAAATAAAATCATCCATCGTATACACATAACATGGTGTCAATAAGGGATGTCGCACATCATATAAAAATCCAAATACAATGTCCATCCCATAGTCCATAATAATGTCCATCATATAATCAAAATACATGTCCATCATAAACATCCGTAATCATAAAAAAAAGTACAAATAGAAGGCTCTAGATCCACTATGATCTCTGCTGCTTTGTACTATATATCCATCATGCACCTATCAAAAAATAGTATCTTGTCACCTATCGTTTGTCCTCTCTACTCTGAGCTGCCCACATCTGACCTTTGTGGTGAATCTGGCACTCCCCCGCTGCGTGGAGGGGTCTCTCTCTAGCTACTGTATCCATGGGTATGTGTCCTTGCTAACCGAGATGGTGTTGTCATCCATGGCATCGCTCTGAAAAAGGTAGGAACCTGTTGTGTTTGATCTGACACTGCCATTAGATAGGCTACCATATAGTAGGTCGCCTCTTGCATGTACTCATCCCGTTCTACAGCCTGATACCTGGCTACACCCCACTCCACCCTATACATGTCCTAGAATCCACATATGGATCTCCTCTCCTATGCCCATGCATTCTGTTCCAATTGTAGCTAACCAATCTTTGTTCCCATCTGAGACACCTAATATATAGCCCTGTCCCTCTCATCCCACATAGCATGTACCTCTTCCTGCAATCTCTGCACCTATGTCCCTGTCTCCCGACCCTCACCCTACATTCCCTATACATGTGCCTGTGCTACATCTCTCTCTCTCCACAACTTATACCTAGGCCTTCATAGCCTCCTCTCTCCTTCATCAGCCCCATGTCTTCTACTATCTGATCTTCTACCTCAACTCTGTCGCGGAGCTTGTCTCGCTCCCAACTCAACTCAGTCCTCTCTCTCAATAGCCCTTCCACTTGTATCCTCAAATCATCTAGGTCCTTCTCTTCCTCCACCATGGTCCCTGCTGATACTTGCTCTGTCACTCCTCTAGGCTCTCGCTGTCCTTTCGCCTGCACTATAGTCACTACTGCCTCTAGCCTGTCTCACTCCCATCTCACCACCATCCCCTCCTCATGCTCTTTGGATACCTCTCCCTCAAGCTGAGTCACCTCTGCTCAAAGCTGACTCACCTCCATTTGCAGCATATCCCTCTCTGCCTCCATCTCTAAAATCTAACACCCTATATCATTGGTCAACGCCATGAAATCTCTCTTGCCCTCTTCCCGTACTCAAGCCACCTATTAGAGTATGGGATTCTGATGATTTTACATATAATTTCACTCATGAACTTCCTAATTTGGCCCTGCCATTTGCATTTTCCACTCATAATTTTCCATTTTTCCCTATTGAATCCATTAAGTCTTGCATATTTTACATCATGGTTCAGGTCGGCATGACATTTTATTTGTCTCCTCGACTTGTCTCTACTAACTTCTACGTTTTAGGGTGGTCAGCAGGACTTCTTACATGTCTCGGCGATCACATTGACTGATGGACCCTTATCGGCATATGTTGTGGTTATCGGGTTGAGGTCTCCCTGATCTTCTCTTGTCTTGCCGATCGGTGCCTAAGTGGTGGTTTCAGTGAGAGTGTAATGCTTCGGCGAGGGGTCATAGTGAGGAGATATGTGTTATACCAACTTTTCAAGCGGAGGATGTGTATTGGTATAGGTTATTGCTTCGATGTTAAGTCTTGGCGAGCCTATCGGGTCTTGCCGACAAAATCTAATGAATGGCTTTTGGAAAAAGTATTATGTTGTCTTGGCGAATTGGAATATGCTCGGGGTTTTCGGTATAGCAATGTGGAGTCTACAAAAGGTTTCCCTGAATGTGATGAGCTATAGCGACATACATGTGGAGGTTGTATTTCGGCAAGAGTTTTCCCTTGTCTTGGCGATGCGGGGATGGTTGAGACCTTTCGGTGTGACTTGTGTATCCTCTATAACGTCTTGCCGAAGGGTAGGAGCTATAGCGATACACATGATTGGCATTCTTTGGCAAGAGATGTGAAGGGTTACAGCAACATAACAAAAATGTAAAAGGTATGCTTTCGATATAACTAATGGCTTTCTATGATATCTCAACGATAGTGCCAGGCTATAACGAAACAAGGGACCACTATGGGGCTTCGATATGATAAGTGGACTACTATGGCGACTCTGAATGAAATGTTTGAATTGCCTTCGGCATAAGTTGCGATGTGTCACGCTGACTCCCTCGCTGGTAAAAAATAGAAATTCATCACTAGGCCGACATGAATTCGTTTAGGTGACTGTTGCTAGCTGACATATTCTGAGCCCGAATCTTGTGGAGGGACGACATGATATTTCAAATGTTTTATTTTCTTAATGCTGGGTATAAATATGCACCCGGATTGTAATTGAATCATCAGATTTTAGACGAAAAGCAGTAGGTAGTCAGATGGCTACAATAGGATAATTTTCTCTTTCCAGAGACTATGTGTATTATTTAAAATGGTGATTTTAAATAAAGTCAGCTGGTGTGGTAGGTTGTTTCTGGTATCAATTGTATGTTGAATTTATTGAAAAGCATTGCTAAAGCTATCTCCAAGTTGATTCTTTCTGGTTGTTTAAATTGAAATAACAATTTTATTCTTAGTTTATCAGTGCACATTTGTTGTATCTGTGTGATTAATTGACCGGTTCTCTCAAGTAGGGATTAAATCCTTTTTATTGATCACAGTAATCAAGGGGAATTCATCTGGATTCTTAAATTAGAGCTTAGTAATCATAATCATGCATTGTTTATACAAGTTATAAACAGATCATATGCCTACAATTTGATTTCCTGCCAGAATGAGTTGCTCACCTCTGTTTCGTTTGACTCTGCATACCCAACAAGGCACTGGTCTCTGCATTTCATCATTTTGAATTCACTTAATCTCTTTACATCTGTTAATTAAGCATTCTAGGATTTAGATAAGAAGGTAGCTATCAAGTGTGGTTTCATTTGTTCACTGTTATCTGCCATTGTGGACAAAGCACATTAGAAGGATAATCACAAGTTAAGTCTGCATTATTCAGTTAGGTACACCCGCCTAGGTCTTGCAGCACCTAAAGAGTAGAAGGTTGAGTTCTCTTGACCTTGTTCTGTTTCCCTAAAACGTATCAAGAGATTGGCAGCCTCTTGAGGCATTTAGCCTGCGTTTTTGAGAGCTAACAAATTGGCGACTCTGCTGGGGAACATATCGGGAGATTTGGTTGAAGACTATCATATAGAGTCATTAAAGAAGAAGTTGTAATTTGAAAAGTTTCAGAAAAGGTGATTCTGCTGGGAGAAGATCAGAAAAAATTATTTTCCTACTTTTGAAAAAGTAGGTGGCGACACTGAAAATTTTAAAGAATGGAATGTGTGTATGGAGCGAATGAATACACAAATGTGGGAAGATATTGGGCCCCTCAAGTGCTTGATAATACAATTGGAAATTTTCACAATGAAGGTAGTGCATATCATGCACAACAGAATATGTACCCACTTTTCCCTCCCCATCTGTACAAAACAGTGATTGAGCAATTCAATCTGATAGGGCTTTAGTAGTACCCTTACCCTATGGATATGAATTGGAGAAGTCGTGTCCCTAAGTTTACAGGGAGTGACACAATCATTGCTGAGGATCATTTGAGGAGCTTCAATGATTTCATCGAGGGTTTGGATATGCCATATGAGGTTGTTCATGATGTCACTTATTGGAGATGCTAGGGATTGGTTCAACAACCTATCGGTAGCTTCTATTAAATCTCTCCAAGAATTTCAAGATCAATTTCTCAAAGAATATGGAGATCTATCTGCACCAAGTTGGACTTCCCAAGGGTTATTGGAGATTCAAGAAAATCAGAATTTACAGCAGGAGCAAGAAAATGCTTATCCAGTCCCTCCTGGACAAAGATTGGCAAGTTATCAAGGATGTCAGTGTGATCAATGTCAAGGGTAGCATAATTCTGATTCACTTGGAGATATCAGCCAGAATTCACAGCAAGGTATGTATCAGAACCAACAAACTAAAGATGATGAATATTTCAAAAATCTTTTGGATGCCTTTCTTGACATAAGGAGATATAGAGGAGAATCTAGGCACTCTTTTCTCTACAGAATGACGGATATTTGTAGGAAAATACCTATTAAATTCCCACCTAGTAGGTTTGAGATCATTCAACAGTTCATGAAAGTGTATGAGCCAAACCCAATTTATTGGCCTAAATCATGGATACCAGTTTCTCTTGATCAACTAGATGAATGGACTGATATTGTAGATAAGAAAAAGTATGAAGACAATGTTGACATCATTGATGAAGATGGAGACATTGATCAAACAATGCTTCCAATAAAAGATGAGGTATGTGCAAATCAGTATGATTCATGTAACTGCTTGCATAGTGAAGATAAAGGTACAAGAGATCTCTCTTGTATAACAGATTGTGACAAGTAGGTAAGTGTGTGTTATGAGGGATCCAATGAATATTCAGATTTTGAAAATGCACCTGTGGATTTTGATTTGCAACAAGGGGATTCTTCTACTTCTTATGAGGATCTGGATGAAGAAGCAATGGGAAATGTTGATTCATTTGGTAGTGAGTATACAATACCTCCGGCTGCAATTGAAAGCTACAAAGATGCATTCGATGAAGAGGAGGTTTGTAAATTTGAGAATGGTTTCCAAAAATTTTCAGGCCCATTGCATGATGAAGATTTAGAAGATGATTAGATAATGTTTTTCCAAGGTATGCCCAGGAATGAATTTAAGGTATTTTCAGATCCACTTGATGTTGAACAAAAGATGTTTTTAGACAAACAAGGTGATGTATCAAATTATGGAACAAGTGACTATGCTGGTAATGTTCCTGTTTTATCATTCTCTGATGACCTCAGACCTCTTTTTGATGATGGCAAAAGTGATGAATGTGACTGTAATAGTGAAAATGTGGAAACTTGTTTACTCAGCTGTGAGCAAATCTCTGATTTGCTGAATCTTGAATATCAGAGATATACACATGAAGGTGATCCTGAGGTTCTTTGTCTAGCTTGCATTTGTTTCGACAGTGAAAGTTTTTTGTGCAATAATTCATGTAATTCTCAGTGCATTTCTCAAGTTGATGGTGCGAATTTTGGAGTTGACCAAATGCATGTGTCTATTCAAGAAAAGGTATGTGATTCTGAAATTTCTAACTCATGTGGAGAAGACATTTGTTTGCATACCAAGGATGATAGAGGTCCATATTTTATTGGTCCACATATGCATGATATTGAAAATATGAGTCATGATCTAATGTTGATTCCAAAAAAATTTACTGGAGAGGTGCAAAAGGTTTCAGATTTGTGTGTTTCAGACAGTGTTGATATAGCAGAACACTTTGTTTCTCAAGTGAAGCACTTTGATGATAAATTTTCAATACAGCTGGGAGAATGTTTCATAATACATGATAGTGAGAGAGATAATATAAAATGTTGTATTTCATATGCATGCATCTTGTATGTTGGTAATAATAGGGGTTTGTCCCAAGGTGTTGAATAATTTGAATTACAGGATGATGTAGGGATTTTGGGCCAATCCAAGCATGATGATACTCTGAGAACTTGCAACAATAGTGATAGGAAAGATTGCATGAGTATCTTCAAAAAGAATCCGATAAACTCAAGAGAAAACCAGGTGTTTGACAGGGGAAAGCTTGGTTTGAGTCTAAGATTGTAATAGCTCGGAACAGATGAAGCAACACAGAGGATTAAGGGTTGCCAGTGCATGGCCAACTCTTGCTTGTCCTCTTTAAAATTCTTTTCCATGCACAGTAGTTTAGGGCTTTGCACTCATCTCCATCTTGCATTCAATTTGCATTCATTCCTTCATCTCCATTTCCATTATGCTCACTGGTTCATCATTTTGCGTCTGGTCTGCTCACCCAAGATTCTGGATCCTTGCAATGATCTAACTATCATTCATCCCCAGACGGAGCCACTATTAGAACTATAAAAATCTAATGATTTTACATATAATTTCACTCATGAACTTCCTGATTTGGCCCTGCCATGTGCATTTTCCACTCATACTTTTCCATTTTTCCCTATTGAGTCCATTGGGTAATGCATATTTTACATCATGGTTCAGGTCGGTGTGACATTTTCTTTGTCTCCCTGACCCGTTTTTGCTAACTTCTGTGTTTCAGGGTGGTTGGCAGGACTTCTCACATGTCTCGGCAATCACATTAGCGGATGGAACATTATTGGCTTGTGTTTTGGCTATCGGGTTGAGGTTTCCCCGATTTTCTTTTGTCTTACCAACTGGTGCCTAAGTGGTGGTTTCAGTGAGAGTTTAATCCTTCGGCGAGGGGTCATAGCGAGGAGATATGTGTTATACCGACTTTTCAAGCGGAGGATGTGTATCGGTATAGGTTACTGCTTTAGTGTTATGTCTTGGCGAGCCTGTCGGCTTTTGCCGACAAAATCTAACGAATGGCTTTCGGCAAAAGTATTATGTTGTCTTGGCGAATTGGAATATGCTTGGGGTTTTCGGTATAGTAATGTGGAGTCTACAAAAGGTTTCCCCGAATGTGATGAGCTATAGCAACATACATGTGAAGGTTGTATTTCGAGAAGAGTTTTCTCTTGTCTTGGAAATGCGGGGATGGTTTAGACCTTTCGGTGTGACTTGTGTATCCTCTATAACGTCTTGCCGAAGGGTAGGAGCTATAGCAATACACATGATTGGCGTTCTTCAGCAAGAGATGTGAAGGGTTACAGCGACATAACAAAAATGTAAAAGGTATGCTTTCGGTATAACTAATGGCTTTCTATGATATCTCAACGATAGTGGCAGGCTATAACGAAACAAAGGAACACTATGGGGCTTCGATATGATAAGCGGACTGCTACGGCGACTGTGAATGAAACGTTTGAATTGCCTTCGGCATAAGTTGCGATGTGTCACGCCGACTCCCTTGCTGGTAAAAGACAAAAATTCATCACTGGGCGGACATGAATTCGTTTAGGTGACTGTTGCTAGCCGACATATTCTGAGCCCGAATCTTGTGGAGGGCCGACATGATATTTCAAATGTTTTATTTTCTTAATGTTGGGTATAAATATGCACCTAGATTGTAATTGAACGATATCAGATTTTAGATTAGAAGCAGAAGGTAGTCAGATGGCTACAGTAGGATAATTTTCTCTTTCCAAAGACTATGTGCATGATTTCAAATGGTGGTTTTAATGAAGATCAGCTGGTGTGGCATTCTACTTCTGGTGTCAATTGTATGTTGAGTTTATTGAAGAGTATTATTAAGCTGTCTCCAAGTTGATTCTTTATGGTTGTTTAAATTGGAAATAACAAGGTTTTGGCTACCGGTTTATCGGTGCACATTTGTTGTATCACGTGTGATTAGTGGTAGTTTCGCCGTAAGGATTAAATCCTTTTTGTTGATCATAATAGTATCCGGAAATTCATCACAGTTCTTAAAGTAGAAGCCCAGTAATCACAATCTTGCATTGTTTATACAAGTTATAAATAGATCATATACTAATTTGATTTTCGCGAGAATAAAGATACTTTCACCTTTGTTTTAGTTTATTCTGCGCATACCCAACAAAGCCTTGGTCTCTGCAAATTCATTATTTGAATTCATTCAATATCTTTATCGGTTAATTAAGCATTCACAGGATTTGGATGCGCAAATTGTTATCGGGACTACGAATTCATTTGTTCACTGTAATCTGCCATTGTGGACAAAAGCATTTCAGAAAGATAATCATAAGTCAAGTCTGCATTATTTGGAGAGGTACACCCGCCTTGGTCTTGCAGCACCTAAAGAGTAGAAGGTTTAATTATTTCAAACCTTGTTACGATACCTACGGCGTCGTGAAAGCAGCAACCTTTGTGGTTCAAACGCCTGCATTTTTGAGAACTAACGGGTTCAATTATGTGATGGTCAAGTAACACAAATCAATGCAAGATGATATCATTGGATGAGTATTAGTTGGCTAGTATATTATTACTAATCAATATTCAAGAGAAAATTGATAGCTAAGTACTTGAATTTTATTTTATTGACACTTGATAAATACAAGAGTATAGAGGTGTTATGTTTCTCAATTGAAGTAAAGAAAGTGGTTGACATGGAAGTAAAATATTTTAAAAACTCATAAATGATACATATATAGATATATCTTCTTTATATTATCCTTGTAATTAGTTATTTATCTTCAAATATAAAAAATTAAAAGGAATCCAATGTGTATCATCTAATAATAACTTATAGAAAATATCAAAAAGATCAATAATAAAAATATATATATTAACTTAGAAGCCATGCAAGCATACAATAGTATATGTTGGTAAAACTATAATATATACAAGAAAGAAATATATGCATACAATGTCACATGTTAGTAATACAAAATACATGTACAAGAAAGCTATATAGGAACATAAAAAAATCATAATATACTCAGTCCTCTCAACTAGGATGGAAGAGTTGATGGCCTTTTGATTATTGAGTAGATAGAGAGACAAGTGATGATTTTTTTATTTTGAACCTACTAACTTGAAATCCTCTCTAAATTTTTGGAGCTCCACATAATATAACAAAAATTTATAAATTAATATAGAAAAAATTAATTATACAATGATATATAAGGGAATAATCACTTACCACCATTTGATAATTAGGAACAATATATGAAAGAGACAAAGAATAAGGCAACTTGTATTATTAGGAAGGACAAGATGCCTTTATATAGCATGGCGCCATGTTTTAGTCTCAAAACCCTCTCATATCGGCAATTCATGCGTCTAGGCTAACCATGTCAAGTTTCACTCCATATAAGCACAAATTGAAAAAAATTCAATGTTGGCCCCATTCACATGTCACTATGCGGGGTCAACATGAGGAAATGCTATTTTTTTGGGAATGAAATAACCAAAGATATGATCAAATAATATCTAATCATAAATAGTCGTATACTAATTAGGATTTGATCATATGGAAATTTCTAGGAGAGCTACAATAGTTGTAACATCATGAATTAACAACATTAAAATTACAACATGAATTAATTATGTAATGGCATAAAAATTAAAAACATCATGAATTAATTATGTAACCATATAAGTCCAAATATAATTCTATCAAAATCAATATCAAATAGATAATATATAATGGTATGTCTCATACATTTCAATGTCATTGATCTTCTTCTTCAATCTAACTCTTTGTCATCATCCAATCAGTTAGGCATTGTGGATTGGTCATATCATCATCATCGTCACGGTATTGATATTAGTTTAGATATGTCATCATCCACATGGATATCATCTTCATGGTGCAGTAACTCCCTCGTCATCATGATCTAGTTCCTCCTCTTCGACATCTTCGTCAAGGACATCATCAACTAACTATTGATCTTGATCATCATCTACATCATCTTCTATTTCTTTGGTATCTTCTTCTTCCACCACATTATACTTTACTGGCCTTCCTCTTGGATCATGTCTAACAATAAATAACCAACCTAGTTTACCTAGAACCTCTAAGTAAAACACCTACTCACATTGGCTTGGAAGAACATGGGGCTCATTTGAGGCATGGTCAATCGACAACATTAACCATGGCAAATCCATTATCATGTTCAATAGAGTTCTCTCAGGTATTTTCGTCATCTCGTGGCCTATACCATTGGGCGATGAACATAATAATTTGAAGGACCAAATTCACACTCAGTATATCATCAAAATCCCATGAGTATCCAATTTTCGAGACTTCTAGATGTATATCGCTTCTAGATGAAACATTAGTCACCTAAAAGATTGTAGTTATCCCATAATCACAAGTTCTCTTCGTGTCATCCAACTTTTTGATTCAAAATTTATGACCATTGCACCACATAGCCTTGTGGTGTTTCACCTGCAATATGTCAAACATGTAAAAATTATTGCATCGTCAATTGATAAACATATTTATTCTTGGCCGAATGTATGCAAAGAAAAAAAACTCAACATATATATACATCAATATAATTGAAAATAATTAAATAATATGGGTGATTAATATATTTATATGTGCAGCACATCTCTTAAACCATATGCTAAATCAATTTCCTTGGTGTAACATTGGAATCTCCATTACGTGAGCTTCTTTTAACCAATGAAGCCACACCTTCCCATGTTAATGTGTGTGGGATTGTTGACATCGTTCAATCCATACCGTCATCCAATCAATATTGTTTGCGGCGTACAAATGTAGTGCATCCCACTCTCGACCAACTATATCAAAAAAAATTGAAATTCACAAACGACATATAATTAGTTAATTACCATGATATACGACTTATTTTTTGGAGTAATACAATACTAGTAATTTTCTATTAGTGTGTGGAATATTCTTTCATTTGGACTAGTTCTTTGTTGTTTCTTTTCAAGCAATTGAAGGCAATGTAAAATGTATTCTAATTAATCTTCATGACCATCTTATAATTACCTCTCACTTTCCTTATTCTACCTTTCCCCATCAAGTACTCCCTTTCGAATTTGTTAATGGAGTTGGGATCCCAAATGCGATCTACATGGATCTTTGTTCCAAACTTAGGAAGATATTCAGTAATGTACACCATGGTCCTAGTATACCATATATCCCTCCACCATAGAACCCTGGGAGGATGTGCTCTTTTTCTAACCAAAGCCTTCCAAATTTTGAAGTGCCTCTCAACCATCCAAATTGACCTTGTGTGTACAGGTCGACACAATTCAATCTCCTCAACCTAGTGTATGAGGTAGTGTTCTTTTGCATTGAAAAATGTTGAACGTAGACACTTTTGCATTTCACACACTAGACGAGGAATTTTCTCCTCTAATAATTTATATCTTCTTTATGGATTTTTAGATGATAGCCATCTAAAAAGTGATTCAAGGTGCAAAATATATTAACGAGATTTAACAAATATATACAATATATTACATAAAAAGTTAAACAAATGGAAAATATAAGATCTATACAATGAATTGAACAAATATCGTTACTTACCTCATGTATTTTCCAAGATCATATATAACTTGTTTGACATTGTTGTCGAAGTTGTCTGGGAGAGATAGAGGTAGAACGTACTACAACAATTATAAAATTATTTTTTCATTATTTTTCCAAAACTAGTAAACATAATACACTAAAAATTACATGCAATATACAAATATATATAAAATATACCAGGATAATTACCTTAATGAATGTATGCCAATCATGTGCTTTCATCCCTGACCCAAATTCACCTTTCTTTGTTATGATATTGTTTATGTTTGCAGCAAATCCTGTGGGAAATCAAATTTTTATATGACTTCTTTTATAGCATTTCTTTGTTGCTCTGTTAATAACCAAGGAAGGGCACTTATATTAATTTGGTCTCCATGCTATTTAATTGATGAAATTTTTCATTGCATGATTATTTCCTAAATGTCACTACAAAATTTTGACCAATTTTTCTTTGACATGCCCTCCATCCAATATTTTTAACATTTTTGTTATATTATTTACGATATGCATTGTATCAAACAAATGCACAATTTGTGGTGCTCATAGTATGGGGCAACCTACTAAATTAATGCGGGATAACTTTTCAATCCACATTGATGGAGTCATTATTAATTTGACCTTCATGGAAAGCATATAGAATTTAAACAAAATTAACAAGCGAAAATCATTATCAATTACAACATGAGTAAGCAAAACACAATATAAAATTATAATTCAAACATATCATATATGATAGATAAAAATTTGATAGATAACAACCTTGATGATTAATTCTATTATGACTCCAACTTCCATAGGTGAGGTGTTTGTGAACTTTGATGTAGTCTTCTTTCCCATTGAAAAGATGTTTTTCAGTAGTTCGATACTTATGATTTCTATGGAGGAAGTTCTTATACTCATCAAACACCTGCTTTCCTAAACTTGATGAACAATGAGATTTCATCTTTAGACCATAAATTGGACATGAAAATTTTTCCTTTATTTGAAGACCTGCAAGATCATATATAATTGGATTAAATGTGTCAATTTTATAATTATATATAATGAATAGATTATTTAAAAACATGCATGATAGCTACTTCATAAAATTAAATATCATTAAAATGTATGAACATTATAACATACCACAAAAATATGTTAGCCTTGGGGCATCATGAATTGTCCATACAAGCATTGCATGGAATTGAAATTGTCTTTGTCCTATTGGTCTAGAGACGTCATACATAGTGACGCCATTCCATAACTTTAGTAACTCATTGATAAAAGGCTTGATATATACATTCATATCTTTAACTTGGTACTTACCTAGTTGAATGAACATAGACATTACATAATTATTATAACCATTTTACTGCAATATATATAAATTATTGTACATGAATATTAAATAAAAAATATATAAGTCATTATGCAAAAAATAAGACAAATAAGATGCTACTATGTTAAAGAAAATTGATGTAAACAAATACCTGGAACAATCATTGCCAACATTATGTGCTCCCTCTTTATTGACATCCATGGAGGAATGTTATTGTTGATAACAAAAATAGGCCACAAGGAGTAAATAGATCTCAGCTCTCCAAATGGATTATCATCGTCCTCTCCCAATGAAAGCCTGAGATTATGAGGCTTTTCTTTAAAGTGTGGCCATTTTTCCTCTATGTCCCTAAATGCAGAACCATTTGTAGTCGAAAAGAATTCCATCTCCCCTTCTATTCCATGCATGGTAATCCATAAATTACTGAATTTAGCACCCTAAATAATACGTTGCATCGTGGAATAGGAATATAATGAAAAAGTGAGCACCTTTTGTTAGTTGATACGTTACGATATCTCTTGATTGTGACATTCATTGTTACGAAATTCATGTTGTTTATATGATATAATATGATGGGTGGGACATGCATCTGTTAGCGATACTCCATTCTAATATCTTTCATAATTAGCGAGGAATAGTCTTAGTATGAAAGCTGAGAATTAAAATATTTTATGGTGGTAACAAAAATTCACCTATCAATCTACAACAAAAAAATAATTTGTTGATATAAATAATATTAATGGTACATATTTCATCCTTTATTTACTAGTGATGAACTAACAACAAAAATAGATGAAAAAAGATGACATATATGACATACCTTAACATCTGTGAGATTGCTATTTTGGATAAACCATTCATAACCTTCAAGTTCACCAGCAACAATACAATAGAGAGAAGAGTTGTTTGGGAGCCTTCATTAAGGGGCTTGTATGCCTTCTCAAGTATAGGTAAATCATGAACATGATCAAATTCATCTCGATCATCATGATTAGTTGCGCCATTAAATGTGTCATGGATCAATGTATTTGTACCATCATCTTCAACTGTGTTTTTTTGGCGCATGATCATCTTCTTCCATAGGATCATTA
>VDFB02234119.1:0-25039 GCA_007258455.2 Sequoia sempervirens
GAAACATGAAATGATGATACCTTGGAAGATGTATTGGAATGTAAATCTGCAAACTAACATAAAGTGGGCATGAAGAATGTAGATCTTGATCTCAAATTAGATTTGAAAAAATTATTTCAAATGGATTTTCAATGCTACATCAACAACATCAGCTCAACCACATGCTTGATGCACTATTCCTTTGACATGATGATGTGTGGTGCAGGAGCACCAAGATTGAATTTTACAAAGAAATTCAAATGTTAGGTTTTAGGTGGTTTTGTGTCATTTTATGTTTAATAAGGTTGATTTAAACTATTTAAATGTATTCAAGTTGGTTTGGGGTCATTTGAGTGAAAAAAAATAAAAAATACAAAATGTGTAAAAGTTGTCAAGGCAAAAATGTTGAAAAGTGCAAATTAGAGAGTTTAAAGGTTATTTAGTGAAAATGAAGTTCAAAAGTCAGTTATTCTCAGTTGGGAAGGTTCAATATGTCTTTAAAAACATTTATCCATGTTTATAATGAAGGTTGGAGGCATCTGGAGAGAAATTTCAATAAAAGAACAATTGTGTTTTCCAGATTTTACATATTTTTCACTATTTTCAGGCCTGGTACGGAATTTTACAGCCTTCCTTTTGAAAATTTCTTATATGGGTGAATAGATAAATGAATTAGCTTTCCAATGCTTCTAGTTTGAGCGAAAAATATTGAGTTTTGCACATTTTACAAACATTTTACTAAAACTGCCTGTGTATCTTTTGTATAAGGTTTTTGAGGGCAGCTAAAATGTGAAAAAGGTCCATTCCACCTTCTGTAGTTGATGTATCTCAGTGGAATGGACCAAAATATGTATTCTTAGGTGTGTAGGGTTCTAATTTATGCAGGTGTGTTCATTTGAGTGTCAAGGTGTGATGCCCTAGGTGGAAAAGTGTGAATTTCCATTGCAAGATGATGGCTCAAAGAAGTAATATGACGGTGCAGCATTGGTAGAGGATGTCGGTGAGTTTCTGGAGAATTTTTAAGTTTATTGGAAGGTGTTTGAACAGTTGGTAAGAGTTTTAGAAGCCTAGAGTATACCTTTTCAATAAACCCCTAAGAAACATGCTGAAAAATGAGGGTTTTTGTGGGTGTCTTGTTGCAAGGTGATTCTCAATATGAAAGTTGTGGATTTGGGGGTTTTGATATATGGGAACTGCTGCCCAGATGAATTTTTGGGTTTTTGGTAGGTTTTGAAGGAACTTCCTTTGGAAAAGTGGCCTAATTAGCCCTAGAAACAGTGTAGAAAAGGTTGGATCAGCAGGTTGTTACAAAACAACAATATCTTATTTTTGGATATGTGATGGAATGTCCACATGGGTGTCTGGAAAGTATAATAGTTTGTGGGTTTGATCAGCTGTTTGTGAGTTGAGGTTCAAAAAAACCTAGATTGGAGGGCTACTAGCCATGAAGGCTTGAAGAATGAAAAATTGATGAGATTGAGTGATAAGGATTTGAAGGTGATTTAGTTGTACTTATTTTGTGTTGGTAAGGATATTCTAACCCTTGTCTGCATCAGTTGGTATCAGAGCTATAGGGAGTAGGTCTTTTGATTGGAAATTTGATGATTGCACAAGGAAGAGTTGGAAGGTGAAAAGACAAGTTGCAACCAAAAGACAACATGGAAAAGGAGATCAGTGAAGCAACACAAAGGAATACAATTTTCAAGACCACTTGCAAGTGTCAAGGGAAGGTATGTACTGTGATGGTTGATTCAGGTAGTTTAGATAATTTGGTATCTCAAGAAATGGTTGACAAGTTGCAATTAGAAAGGATACCTCATGAGTCACCTTATTTTGTTTCTTGGGTGAATGGTGAGAATGCTTTGTTGGTCAAAGAACAAACTTGGGTTGAATTTCATATAGGTGCATATAGAGATAAATTTTTGTGTGACATTGTGCCAATGAAAATTTGCCATCTATTGTTTGGAATGCCATGGATGTATGAAAGATTTGCTTTGTATGATGGAAGGAATAATAGTTACAAGATTAAGAAGGATGGGGTTTCTTTCACCTTGTTCCCATTGGTGGAATTAGATCAGGGACAAAGTAAGCATGCAAGAATACTAATACAGGGCAGAAGAGAGTCTATGAGGCATGAGGAAAACAAAAATAACGAAGGTGCAGCTATTCACAAAGAGGAAAGCATGGAGACAACAAAAGTAGACAAAAGGGAAACAATAGCAAGGAAAAAAAATGAAGAGTTGGTGATGAGAGGAAAGGAATTACCTATGAAGGATCAAGAAAAGTTTAGAAAGCAAGAAGAAGACAACAAATGGACTTATTTCAGTCAAGTAAAGGCAAAAGGAAGGGTAGGACAGTCACATACTATCATAACAGAGGTATGCAGATCAGGTATGAAGGATTGTGAAATGAAGAATCTTAGGGTAGAGACCCTAGTAAAAGGAAAAGACAAGATCAATGTAGTTAAGAAAGAGAAGAGTCAAGAAGGACCTAATGAGGTCATGATGAAAGAATTGCATTGTCCAATGAAAGGACAAAGAGATAGAGAACAATAGCAGTTTAATAGCAAAGAATATATAAGACCACATGATGAGAAGGTCTTAGAAGAAAGGAAAAGGACTGCAGATGTAAAGGAGGGTGAATGGAATAAGCAAGATGAAGAGATCATAGTAGGGGCAGTTTTGTGTCCCTTGAAGGTAAATGAAGGCAAGGGGCAGTCAAGTACTACAAAGACAGAGGTTTGTATGACTGAAAATACAGTGATAGCAGAGGTAGAAAGTCTAAGAATAAAAGGTGAAAAGAGAAAAAGGAAATGGAAAGTGAAAGAGCATAAGATAGACGAGGTAGAAGAGCAGCAATGTGAGAGTATGGCAATTAAAAAGGATGGTAGATAGTCATGTTGTGTTCCTAAACTTGATAGGATAGAGTATCAAAAGCAAAGTGTGGACAGTCAAGAAAATGAAGTGCAAGGTGAGAAGCAAGACAAGAAGATAAAAAGTACAGTGAGCCAAGGAAAATGGAAAAGGTTAGTGAAAGGAATTGTGAAGGTTGATAAAAGGATGAAGATTGCAGTCACCCCAAGAGGTGAAGAGTTAAAGGTAATGAGTTTGGAAAAGGTCTCAATGATGGAGGGGACCCAAGTTATGAAGTTGTCAATGATAGGCCAAGTGAAGGCTAAGAAAGAAAGGATGGTGAAGTCTCCAAATGAGATGGAGAAGAGATCAAGTGATGTGGTTAGGACATTGGATTGTCCTTGGTTGATGGAATTGATAATGGAGAAGTTGTATGCTGATATGGGAATGGTTCTAAGCATAGTGAACCTGAGAATGATTGAGAGAAGAAGAGTTAAGAGAAAAGAAATGAAGGGAGTCATTTTATACTTCCTTATTTTGATGATTATGTTGTTGAGAATCAAGCCATGGGTTAAGATGAAAGAGAATAGACAGAGCATGGATTATTTTGCAAAGAATGAAGCTGAAGAACAAGGTAAGAGTAGATGGATGATGCTGGTAAGTACAAATTAGAACATGGAGGTGCAGATCCAAAATGAAAAGGCAAGAGGAGGACTATTTTGCATGGAAAAATCCAAGCCAAAGGTGAAGATGAAGATCAATGGAGCAATTGCAATAACAAGGAGGAGCATCAAATATTTGGAGATCAAAATATTATTGCAGGTCAAAGAGTTGAAGACTTCCAAGGGACTTGGAAAGATTTCATGGCTGGGTGTATGGTGCAGGAGCACCAAGCTTGAATTTTACAAAGAAAGTCAAATGTTAGGTTTTAGGTGGTTTTGTGTCATTTTATGTTTAATAAGGTTGATTTAAACTATTTAAATATATTCAAGTTGGTTTGGGGTCATTTGTGTCAAAAAATATAAATAATACAAAATGTGTAAAAGTTGTCAAGGCAAAAATGCTGAAAAGTGCAAATTAGAGAGTTTAAAGGTTATTTAGTGAAAATGAAGTTCAAAAGTCAGTTATTATTGGTTGGGAAGGTTCAATATGTCTTTAAAAACATTTATCCATGTTTATAATGAAGGTTGGAGGCATTTGGAGAGAAATATCAATAAAAGAACAATTGTGTTTTCCAGATTTTACATATTTTTCATTGTTTTCAGGCATGGTACGGAATTTTACGGCCTTGATTTTGAAAATTTCTTATATGGGTGAATAGATAAATTAATTAGCTTTCCAATGCTTCTGGTTTGAGTGAAAAATATTGAGTTTTGCACATTTTACAAACATTTTACTAAAACTGCATGTGTATCTTTTGTATAAGGTTTTTGAGGGCACCTAAAATGTGAAAAAGGTCCATTCCACCTTCTGTAGTTAATGTATCTCAGTGGAATGGACCAAAATATGTATTCTTAGGTGTGTAGGGTTCTAATTTATGCAGGTGTGTTCATTTGAGTGTCAAGGTGTGATGCCCTAGGTGGAAAAGTGTGAATTTCCATTGCAAGATGATGGCTCAAAGAAGGAATATGATGGTGCAGGATTGGTAGAGGATGTGGGTGAGTTTCTGGAGAATTTTTAAGTGTATTGGAAGGTTTTTGAACAGTTGGTAAGAGTTTTAGAAGCCTGAAGTATACCTTTTCAATAAACCCCTAAGAAACGTGCTGAAAAATGAGGGTTTTTGTGGGTGTCTTGTTACAAGGTGATTCTCAATATGAAAGTTGTGGATTTGGGGGTTTTGACATATGGGAACTGCTTCCCAAATGATTTTTTTGGTTTTTAGTAGGTTTTGAAGGCACTTCCTTTGGAAAAGTGGCCTAATTAGGCCTAGAAACAGTGTAGAAAAGGTTGGATCAGCAGGTTGTTACAAAACAACAATATCTTATTTTCGGATATGTGATGGAATGTCCACATGGGTGTCTAGAAAGTATAATATTTTGTGGGTTTGATCAGCCGTTTGTGAGTTGAGGTTCAAAAAAACATAGTTTGGAGGGCTACTAGGCATGAAGGCTTGAAGAATGAAAAATTGATGAGATTGAGTGATAAGGATTTGAAGGTGATTTAGTTGTGCTTATTTTGTGTTGGTAAGGAGATTCTAACCCTTGTCTACATCAATGTGTTCTTGAATCATTGCAATAAAACTTTAATGATCTACCTTTGAGTGCCCATGAAATGCTCTATAATGCTCTCTTGATCATAAGTTTTCTATAATGCATGAATACTTGGATGGTTATGATTAAACTATGGGAACTAATCTCATATTTATACTAAATCTAAAGATTAACCTCAAAATTCAAATAATCGAAGCCAACATCAAATCTAGAATTGAAAATCATTAGAATCCTACCAAAAATAAATTCAAAAAGGGGTGTCCTATATGAGGAGGACCCATTTGCCACCTTGAGTGAATGGGTCCTAACACAACTTCCTAGGACCATGCTTTGGGAAGGTGAAATAAAATAAAAAAAACCACCTCAAATATGCCAAGAAAAGGGTTTCCTATGTTAGGAGGACCTATTCACTAGCAGTGGCGAATGGGTCGTAGCACAGATTTCTAGGAGACCAATTTTTCCAATTTAAATGTCATGCAATATCATTATTGGGTGTTAGGATAGATCCTTGGAAAAATGCAATTAATAAGGCTTAAATTTTAATTAAAGGGGCCAATTAAGTTCAATTAACCATAATTAATTAATGAAACCCTAAATTAGTGTGAAAGTGTAATAAAACACTTTTCAACACCCTAAATAAGGCATAATTAAGTATATTTTAGTTAAAAGGGCCTTGAACTTAGTGTGAATGTGTAAAACACATTACAACACTAAATCAAGGCAACATCAAGTTCATGTGTTGTTAATTATTTCCAAATGCAAGAAAAAATGGATAATTTTTCTATTAATACAATATGCTAGAGTTATAATTAATGTTAGTGATAGAATTAGTGTTAAAATAAGTGTTAGTGTTAAAATTAGGATTAGTGTTGGTATTGAAATAGTATTAGTGTTAGAATTAGTATTAAAATTAATGTTAGTGTTAGAATTAGAAGTTGAACAAGAGTTAATATTATATATAGTTAATAAAGTTAATTTAATATTATACCTCATATTGTTAAAACAAGTGCTATTGTTAAAATTAATAATTTTTTGAGTAATTTACTATATAATTTACTTAAATCACATTAATAAATTTTTTTTTTTTTTTTTGCTCTATAAATTTTTGTATAATTTACTATATAATGTAATCTTTTTTAATTTATGATTTAATAATATATAAATATAATATTTATATATGAAAGGAAATAAAAAAGAGCAATGGAAAGTACTAATAAAGATAAATTGTTTGAAGGAAAGAGATTACCAAATAAATTGAAGTAGCCAAACCAAGCACCACCAAAGCAAGAGAGACACAAGAATTTGTTAAGGGGAAAAAACAAGAAAAAACCCCAATATTATGAATGGAGGCAAAATGCCTAAAAGAATAATACAAGAGAGAGCTTCAGCCTTAGCTTGCTTGCATGAGTCTTGAAGAATGAGAGGAGAGGCACCTCAATAAGTAGAAGTGAGAAGAAGGAGTTAGAATGTAACTCCCAACTCAATGAATGCCACCATTCATCTATGTGTGTGCAAAGTGTCACCTCTTAAGGAGGTGGTTACAAATATTCCTTAATAAAGGAAATAAAAAATAAGCCATCCTCACATGTGTGAGATGACAAAAAATGACAAAAGACTTGTAGGGATTCCTTTGGAATATTCCTACAAGTTAATAAATAATTTCAATTTAAGAATAACCTTTACCAAGTAAAGATTAATCTTATAACATCCCCCCTTAAGCTTTACTTGGGGAGGTTACATCAAACCCTTCAATGGGTTGTAATCCAAGATTTTTACAATGGAAGAGAAATTTATCTTTACAAAGAGCTTTGGTGAGAATATCTACAACTTGATCTTCACCTTCACAATACAAAAGAGAAATTTGGTTGTCTTCAATTTGCTCTCTAATGAATGATGTTGAAGAGCAATGTGCTTGGTCCTTGCATGAAAAATTGGATTCTTTTCCAAAGCAATATCACTTTGATTATCACAATATAAAGGAGTAGGATCCTTTGAGGTAGACCCAAGTCTTCAAGTAATCTTCTTAACCATAATGCTTCTTTAGATGCATTTGTACAACCTGTATATTCAGCTTCTGTAGAACAAAGAGAAGTAGATTGTTGTTTTTTACTATTCGATGAGATTGCACCTGATCCAACAAAGAAACAATAACCACAAGTGGATCTCCCATCATTGGGATCACCTCCTAAATCTAAATCAGTATAACCTTTTATAGAAAAATCACAATTTGAATCATAAAAGAGACCAAGATTAAGAGTGCCTTTAACATATCTTAAAATTATTTTTGCAACTTTAAAATGAGTTTTTTGTGGTTTAGACATAAATCTAGAAACCAATCCAACACTTTAGGTGTTTTCCAATTTTGCATAAAAATAATAATGTAATAGGCCCAAATCACTCATTTGAAATTTTTGAATGAGTTGAGACTTAACATCACTAAGCAAAATGTTAGAACTTGAAGTGACAATTAAATCATCAACATATAAAATAATAATCACAATATCATTTTCACTATGCTTAATATATAAATTTGGATCATTTTTACTTTTAATGAAACCATGAGATAGAAAGAAAGGATAACCCAAATTATAAAATGTCAATATATCTAGACATTGCAATAATAGTTCTAGGTTTCCTCTCACTACATCATTTGTTGTATTGTAAAGGGAAATTGTATCAAGATTAATAATAAAGGACTTTGAAAATTAGTCCTAAAGATGGTTTTATAAAAAAACCATAGTGCCTTAGTTAAAAAAAAATTAATATCAATAGTCCTAATAATGGTATAAAAACCATATTGCCTTCAATAAAATAATGAAACATAAGAGTTTCAAGAACTTGATCCCCATCAATTAAGAAAATAGATCTAAGTTCATCATAAATAAGTAAGTGCATACCATCAAAGTGGATGGAAATATTTTCCATGGGTCCCAAAACTCCAATGAGACTTGATAAAATATAAGATTCATTATAGATAGGGCTCCCTATGCAACATTACTGCAAATGCGTCTAGCGCATAAAATAAATATATAAAGGCTCCATTGAGACTTGATAAAGTGATTAATTTGTAAAACATATATAGATGGAATAAATCCATCAAGAAGGCAAATACTCCAATGAGCTTTTAATTTGCAAAAATATAGATGAAATAAATCCATCAAAAATCCAAATTTACCAATAAGGCATAATATCATATTAATGAGACACAATAAAATATCAAATTCCCTTTATCAAAACAACATAATTGTAGTTGAGAAGGAAACACTAGGTTTGTTTTAAATATTACAATAGATCAAGACTTAGGTAGAGAGAATGATAATTTCTCAAGCCACAAATCAATCCACCTTAAGTTATAAATAATAATGATAATAATATTAAAAAAAATTGTGATGGAATAATGGGAAATGCATACTATGAAGAGAATAATTATTAAGTATAAATACATCATTTAAGATGATATTCATGCATTCATGACTACATGAATATCCCCTTTTCATATTCCAAATATAATTGAGTAAAACAAGTACACTATTATTGGGTTGATCAAGTCCAATAATAAAATACTTGTGAAGTTATTTAAAAAACAAACTTTTTATGTGAAGTAACATGTTGAGATGCACCTGAATCATTAACCGATTCAAAAGGTTTAGAAACATTAAAACTACATGTAAAAGCATGTCTAGATTGATTACCATTGTTATGAAACTGTTGATTATTTTGATTCATAGGATTTTTCTCATTTTTCTTTTTAAAACAAGTATTTTTCCAATGACCATCCTTATTGCAATAAGTGCAATGTGGTCTCTTAGAAGAGTTAAACTCTCTAGGATCATTACCATTATTATAATGAGGTTTGGAATTATAATGTTGTTGTTTAGATTGAGGTTTAAAATTTTGCTTATGATTAGACAAGAAAGCATGTTCATTAGACTTAAAAGTACCAAATTGAATTAACTTAGCCTCTTCCTGTCTTAATAAATCACGAAAAATATCATAAGTTAATTGAGTAGCTAAAGAAGGAATAGCTAATTGAGCATGAATATTAGTAATGAATTGTTGAAATTGTTTAGGAAGACACTTTTTAAGAATAAGATGAATTAATCTAAGATTATCTAATTTAACTCCTAAACCATCCAATTGACAATTTAAAGCATCAAATTTCAATAAAAATTCATCCATAGATTTAAAATCAGAATACCTCAAATCTTCAAGTTGATCTTGAATTTAAATTTTTCTTGATTCATTTGTACTATCATAAATTGTTTTGAGTTTGTCCCATGCTTCATAGGCAGTTGTACATGTCCCAATGTGAACATAAAGTTCGGGTGACATGGAGATACCTATGAGGCCAAGGGCTTCTTCATTTTTGAGATTCCATTTTTTGATTTCATCTTTGGATGCAGATGAACCTAGTTTAGATTTAGGATCTATAGCTACATCTAAAAGATGTTTAAACTGAAAAAATAAAGCATATATGATTTTTCCAAGAATGATAGTTAGAAGAATTTAATTTAATTTCAGGAATTAAAGTTGACATGATTGTCAAAAATAAAAAATCACAACTTTATGAGAAAAATAATAACTATTGTAAATATTTGCTTACAAAAAAAAATACCACTTTTGATTAAAAACAATCTCCTTTTAGTTAGAGAAAAAATAAATATCTTATATTTGTAAAATAATCAATCTAAAAGGATATATAATTAAATAATATCAATATAAATTGGATTTAAAAAAAAAATTAATTGATTTAAATATAAAATTAAATTAAGAATATAAATTATGAAAAATTACTAAAGTTATATAATATTAATTTAAAACTAATAAATAAAACTACATTAAAGTTTTAAAGTTATAAACTAATAAATATGAAATGAAAGATTTAAAAGATTAAACTTTTTTTAAAATCTTAAAAATAGGAAGATTCTTTAAAAAGAGGAAAAACACATTTTTCATAAAAAGAAACTTTTACCTCCTATGTGGGAGGGAAAGATTTTTCATTTAAAATGAAATCTTTTTTTTAAACAAAAGAGATTTTACCTCTTTTCCCTCTGCTTTTTTTTGAAAGGAAATAGAAAAGAGGCAAGTAAGAGGTGAAGTGTGAGGAGAACCAGCAGCAAGGGTTTTGAGAGATGAAGCAGCAGACCAAAGGGGATATTTAGTAGCTTTTTCGAAGCAGCAGGCCAGAGGGGATATTTAGCAGCTTTTTCAAGAGCCAAGATTACAACAAAAAGCCATGGTTCGAGCAAAGAGGGGCAAGGGCTGCAAAAGTTTTTTTATTTGAATTTATTATTTATTGTATGCATAAAAATTTGGGTTTTAGATATTTATTTATTATTTAAAAAAAATTCTGTAAGAAGGTGTCAAGTTTGAAAAAGAAAGATTTATTTGATTTATTTGAAAAGATCTCTAAACTAGGGTTAGAACTTTTAAAAAAAAAAAAATTTACAAAAATTTGAACATGCAAATATGTAGAATATAGAGAATTTTTTTTTAGAGATTTGCAAAAAGCAGATTAGTCTTTTTTTTAAAATAAAATAAAATTGGAACTAGGGTTAGATCCGTAAAAAAAAACAAATTTATTTACAAAAATTGATTGTTTTTATAGAAATTTGAACATGCAAATTATGACATATAGAAATTAAAAAAAAAATTAAAAAAGACTGAACTATAATCCTTTATTTGAGGGTTTCTAAAAATCTGCAAAAAAAATAAACATCCATGCAAATTATAATGGATTTTTTTTTATAGATCTAATATACAGATTTGCAAAAAAAATAGATTAGCTTTTTTTCTAAAAAGAATTTCTGAACTAGAGTTAGAGCCCCTAAAAAAAATTGATTTTTTACAAAAAATTTAATATGCAAAAAATGGATTTTTAAATTTTTATGCAAAAATAAATAAATAAATCATGCATGCAAAATATATTGCACAAATTTGAAATTTGAAAAACTTAGAAATATTTAGATAAGAAATCCTACACAATGGTTAGAAAAATATATTAAACAAAAAACAAGATTAGACTTTTGGCTCTTCTTTTTTCTCTTTGAATGCCTCCAATGGTGTGCTGAAAAATCTGGTAAACCTTCAACAATGTAGCTCACAAAATATTAGTAATACTAAGCTCTGATACCATGAAAGGAAATAAAAAAGAACAATGGAAAGTACTAATAAAGATAAATTGTTTGAAGGAAAGAGATTACCAAATAAATTGAAGTAGCCAAACCAAGCACCACCAAAGCAAGAGAGACACAAGAATTTGTTAAGGGGAAAAAACAAGAAAAAACCCCAATATTATGAATGGAGGAAAAATACCTAAAGAATAATACAAAGAGAGAGAGCTTCAGCCTTAACTTGCTTGCATGAGTCTTGAAGAATGAGAGGAGAGGCACCTCAATAAGTAGAGGTGAGAAGAAGGAGTTAGAATGTAACTCCCAACTCAATGAATGCCACCATTCATCTATGTGTGTGCAAAGTGTCACCTCTTAAGGAGGTGGTTACAAATATTCCTTAATAAAGGAAATAAAAAATAAGCCATCCTCACACATGTGTGAGATGACAAAAAATGACAAAAGACTTGTAGGGATTCCTTTGGAATATTCCTACAAGTTAATAAATAATTTCAATTTAAGAATAACCTTTACCAAGTAAAGATTAATCTTCTAACAATATAATATAATTATAATATTAAATATATATTATTTAATATAATTGTTTAATTTATATATTATAAAGTTTAATATTGTTTTATAATTTTACATGATTTTATATAATAAAAAAATTGTTTAATTTAGTTTGATTTATATATATATATTGGTAAGCTCCACTAGAGGGGGTGGCTCCCATTTTTTATTGATAAAAGCAAAAATTACAATCATTCCTCCCAGGGCATATAGCCCAAATGTCATGGAAAAGAAAAAACATATTGAAATAATAAAACCAAATAGCTTAGCCCCCCTCTCCACTAGCTACAGGCATAAAATCCTTACTGATCACACTAGCAAAGTCCATATACTAATCAACCCTGGGAGGCTCAAGTAACAAACCCTTTCTATCTGCAACAGAGTTAGCCAACCAATCGGTAGCCCCATTTTCCTCTCTGTAAACATGCTTTATGGTGAAATCCATCTTCTCCAACTACATCCACGCTTGAGACATCAACCTTTCCAATTTCAAATTTGCACATTTCTTATTTTGTATCCCATTGATACAAATCATCGAATCACTTTCAATATCAATGTAAAGCTGGCCTCTTTTAAGACACTCCTCCAAACCCCTAATTAAAGCTAAAAACTTGGCTTCATTATTTGTAGCCAATCCAAAAACTTTGGCAATTTCCCAAACTGCCTTCCCTTTATCATCTCTTAGGAGGCACCCAATGCCAACCCATCCAGGATTGCCCTTGGCAACACCATCAAAGGTCAATTACAGTCTCTCACTTGGGGGAGTCATCCATCTAGCATGCTTCCTACTCATATTCTGACTCACCACATCCTTCAAACCAAATCCCATGGGGACCTTTAGGCCTCCCCACTGCTTACTCATCAACTCATCCCACCTACTATAAATTTCCTTTTTCTTGCCTCTTTCTTTAGTGTTGATAGTTTCTATCAATGCAGTTTCAATATTGGCCAAGAGTTGGTTGATGCCTAACTCTAATCCTTTAAAGATATTCCTGTTGTATTCCTTCCAAAGGTTCCATGCTACGATCAATGATGCACAATCCCAAATTCCACCCCATAAACATTTCATGTGCAAAGATGGCCAGCTCACCAAGAAGTCCTTCATCCTTTTGTTCCTAGGCCCATACCAGCCGATCCTATCACAAAGCCAATCCCAATAGTCGAACGCCATAGGGAAGCTATAGAGAAGGTGATCCATAGTTTCCTCCATGTTTTTGCACATGACACTCCATGAAGGTCCCTCAATTCCAATCTTCTTGAACCTATCACTCGAAAGAGATCTTTCATGTAGTGCCACCCAAAGGAAGGCCCTAGCTTTGGGAAACACTTTGTTTCCTGAGTATAAGTCCTTGTGCCACCCCTCTCTTTTTTCCACTCTTTGGATTAGATAGCCAAGCTTAATAGAGTATTTTCTCATCTTCACACCACACCAAACTAACGTATCCTCTTGGTCATTGATTGTAACTTTGCACTCTTCCATAAGTATTTTGAATAAGCTTTTCTACACATCATTGACATCTAAGTTTTCTATATCAATCCAATCCCAGTGCACCGATCCATTGACCTCCACCCTTTTGCAATAATCGAACACTTTGTGGCTTAGACAAGAAGAAAGGATCCTTCTAATACTTCTCAATTCCTCAACCTCACACAACGGAGGGTGACCCTCCAATCAACCTAGAAGTCAGCAACCTTGCCATTGTTAATACTCCACATTACATGATTGTTGATAATACTATGACTTTCACACATGAAATTCCAAGCTGCCAAGCTAGAAGGGGGATTAGCGATGGAGATCACCTGTTTATGGTCAGGGGAATCCAGATATTTCATTTGCATTAATCTACACCAGGGTCGATTCGGGGAATAGAACATCTTCCACATCAATTTGGCACCAAAAGCCAAATTCACCATTCGGATATCTCTGATGCCCACCCCCCTTCATTGAATCCCCTACAAACTTGATCCCATTTAATGAGAGGTACCTTACTCACCTCATTCGAGCCTTCCCAAATAATTTTTTTGAAAATGCTTTCCAAAGAAATGCAAGCCTTTGATGTGAGCTTCATGCAAGACATTCCATATAAAGGTAACACATACAATACGACCCTCAACATAGTGATAAGTCCAGCCAAGCTGATCCATCTACCCACCCACAAAGAGGTTGTATTCTTGCATATCTCTATGTAGTCAACCCATAAAGATGAGCACATAATGTCAAGGAACAAGGGAGCACCCAGATAATTAGAAGGCAAGGAATCCACCAAAAATCAAAAATAGTTGATAATCCTCCTCTGACATGGCTTCTTCCTATTGAAGTAAATTTTGGTCTTTTCTTTATTAATGAACTACCCTGAGCAACACTTGAAGGTGTCTAGAGTTTCTTTAATCACATCAACTTCATTCAAGGTGGCCTCCCCCCACAAGGCAGTATCATCAAAAAACTGACAATGAGTGAAGGGGTCAAGATCGCTGCACATACGAATACCTTTCCATAAGCCAAGCCTAGTTCTATCTTTGATGAGACCACCAAGTGCTTCAGCCATGACAATGTATAAGGGAGATAGGGGGTCCCCTTGATGCAATCCTCTAGAAGTCTAAAAATAGATGCATAGATTCCCATTCACTGATGCAGGAGCATCCAGTGGTGTAAGGGCAATCTTGCATCACCCAAAAATAGTGAAATTTCAATTTTCTTAATTTTTATATGTTTTTACATTTATGGATACCCTTTTCATCATAATGAAATTCCCAATTTATGGTTTTTATTTTCTATTTATGGGTGGAAAGGTATTGCAGTTTTAGTTTCCCATATTTGCACCTAAAAATCTTCTGAGTTAGATTTGAGGCACTTAGAGTTCCTGGATCAGCCCCAAAACTTGCCAAAAATTAGCATAGTGAATTTTGAGCAAGTTTTTGACTTCAAGACCTTTCCAACGGTTCAAACGGTTCACGAATCAGAGTCCCGGATCAAAAGTAATGGCCCCGGGAAGATGGCGCACTTTCTAGAAGATACAATTGCAATGTTCTTTTGAAATTTGAACTTCAAGTTGTAATTTTTCGGCACCAAACCACCTAAACTCAAAATTTGAATGTTGTTTTGGCTCCAAACTAAAGAGGAGCTCTATTTATGGGTGGGTTTCTAATTTTTAGGTAACTTTTTGGGGACAAGCTCGCATATTGTGAAAAGGTGATTCTATAACTTTCTATAACTTGCATGTGTTATAGAGCTTGGGGATTTGAGATCCTCTACATGTAAGAAGCTCCATTTTCTGAATAATTAAAATTATTCTCTTGTTTGTGGGTTATTTTCTGTGTCTCAGGCTGTGCCCTCATCAAGTGGTATCAGAGCAGGTTTTCTTGAGTGTGTGGATAGATTGCCGATCTTGAGGCAGTTCACACTAGGATCGTGGTTATAGGTTGAGGTCAAGAAAGATGCCTGGTAGTCATGGTGGTGCCAGAGGTGGTCGAGGAAACATAAATACTAGTGGAAGAGATGCACTGGCAGCCCTCCAAAGATAGATTGATGCGTTACAAGAACAATTGAGAAGAGGGTTAAACCCGAGGGAGGAAAGTGAGGATGAAGGAGAGGAAGAAGGTTCAAATGTAGAAGAGGAAGAAAAAGTAATTGATCAAGACCAAATGAGGCTAATAAGGGCCATTTCGAAGATCGGGAAAAGACCTAGAGCAGAAATCCCCAGTTATTTTGGAAGCTTGAACTCGGAAGAGTTGATCGATTGGATCAATGAGCTAGAAGAATATTTTGAGTATAAGGAAATAGAGGACCCATATCGGGTTAAGTTTGCAAAAATGAAGCTGAAGGGCCATGCCAGTATTTGGTGGAAAGAGGTCCAGTTGGAAAGAAATCAAAGAGGAAAAGGAAATATCACTAGATGGGATTACATGGTAGAGAAACTGAAGAAGCAGTTCATACCAATAGACTACGAGTTAGATCTGTTGAAGAAATTGCAAGGGTTGAAGCAAGGAAGCAGATCTATGAAAGAATATACTGAGGAATTTCACAAGATAATCATTAGAACGGGCCACATAGAGGCCAATAAGGAGAAGGTAGCCCGATATCTTAATGGATTACAACTGGGCATTCAAGAGGAGTTAAGCCTAGTCAGAATGACCACCATTGAGGATGTGTATCAGTTTGCTCTAAAGGTGGAAGAGAAGCTGAACAAAAGATTTGATGGCAAGCAAAAAGGATGAGGAGGTCAAAGTGGAAGGGGTAGTGGAAGACCTTCAGGAAGCTGAAATGATGATGAAAAGAAAAGTGAAGATGTGGGTACCAGCCGAAGCCAAAGGAATGACAACTTCTACTACCCTCGTGATCAAAACAGTGGTGATCAAAGAGGTAGAGGATGAGGAGGAGATATGGACAAGGATTGGAAGAGGTGGTTTCAAAGGAATGTGTTTAAGGTGAAGAAGAATCCTATGAATCCACACAACCAAGGAAAACAAAGGGAAAGGTGGAAGAGGTTACATGATAGGAGGCCCAATCTGAACATTCAGATGATGCTGAAAGGGAGCCCTAGTGATTAGAGAGCCCGGTGGTGAGGAAAGAACGGAGAAAATTTGTTTAGCACAAGGTGCAAGTGTGAAGGAAAATGTTGTGATATCATTATTGACGGTGGGAGCACTAATAATCTGGTGTCAGAAGAGATGGTCACAAAGTTGAAGCTGAAGAGGGAAAGGCACTTGCATCTGTATCAGATTGCCTGGTTGCAGAAAGACCACAAAGTTTTGGTCAATGAGCAGTGCCTAGTAAAGTTCAAGATCAGGAGCTACCATTATGAGGTACTCTGTGATATCATCCCCATGGATGCATGTCACATGTTGTTGGGGAGGTTGTGGTAGTTCGATAGGTGAGCTATACATGATGGCCATGCAAACACTTATTCCTTGACAAAGGATGGGGTTTGTCACAAGTTTAAACCCCTGAAGGAGACCGAAGAAAAGGTATGCAGTAGTGCTAGAATTTGTTATGTAGATGGAAGAAAAAATTTAGAATGTATGAAGCATGAGCATGTGTGTTATGCATTGATACCTAGAGTGAGTAAGGAGAATAGTGAGAAGGTTCCAGAAGAAGTTTCCAGGATGTTGGATGAGTTTTAGGATATTGTTTCTGATAATGTACCTAAGGGTTTACCACCAATAAGGAAGATCAGTCATTAGATTGACTTGATTCCTGGAGCTAGTTTTCCAAATAAGGCAGATCATAGAATGACTCCAACAAAAAATGAGGAGTTGAACAGACAAGTTCAAGAGTTGTTGAGAAAGGGTTTGATACGAGAGAGTTTGAGTCCATGTGTAGTACTTGCAGTACTAGCACCAAAGAAGGATGGGGAGTGGAGGATGTGTACAGATTCCCAAACCATAAACAAGATAACAATCAAGTACAGATTTCCCCTGCCAAGGATGGATGACCTGATGGACTATTTGAGTGGAGCTCAGTACTTCACAAAGATTGATCTGAAGAATGGATATCACTAGATCTGGATTCGAGAGGGAGATGAATGGAAGACTGCCTTCAAGACAAAAGAGGGCATGTACAAGTGGTTAGTCATGCCTTTTGGGCTAACCAATGCACCGAGCACATTCATGCGACTCATGAATAAGGTATTAAAATAATTTCTGGGAAGTTTTGTTATTGTGTATTTAGATGATATTTTTATTTTCAGTAAGACGTTGGATGAGCATCTGATGCATATTTGGAGAGCCTTTGAGAAGTTAAGAGAAGAGAAACTATTGATTAATTTGAAGAAGTGCAGTTTTGTGAAGAAGGAGTTAGTGTATTTGGGGTTTGTTGTCTTGGCAGAAGGTCTCAAGATGGACCCAGAGAAGGTGAAGGCTATTCTGGGATGGCCTACCCCAAGAACTGCTACTGAGGTGAGATATTTCCATGGTTTGGCTAGTTTTTATAGAAAGTTCATTAGAAACTTTAGTAGTATTTGTGGACCCCTAACTGAAACAATGAGAGGGGATAGAAAAGTATTCAAATGGAGCAGTGGAGCAGAAAAAAGTTTTGAACTGTTGAAGTAGAAGGTGACAGAGCAACCTGTTCTAGCCCTCCCTGATTTCAACAAGGTGTTTCAGGTGGATTGTGATGCCAGTGGTTGTGCTATTGGAGCAGTGTTGAGCCAAGAAGGTAAGCCCATTGCCTATTTCAGTGAAAAGTTAAATGATGCCAAGAGAAAGTATTCTATATATGATCAAGAATTTTATGCAATAGTTTAAGCATTAAAGAAATGGAGACATTATTTGTTACCAAAGGAATTTGTTCTATATACTGATCATCAGGCCTTGCAGTACCTGAATAGTCAAGGAAAATTAAATTAGAGGCATATGAAATGGGTAGAGTTTTTGCAGAGTTATACCTTTGTTTTGAAACATAGGAGTAGGAAGTCAAATAGGGTTGCAGATGCCTTAAGTAGGAGGCATACATTGATGACAAAGATGCAGATTGAAGTGGTTGGGTTCAATGAACTTAAGACACTGTACGCAGAAGATCATGATTTCACAAAGGCTTGGAAAGCTTGCAAGGAACCTGTTATAGTGGACAGGACAAGGTGGCTAGATTTCATAATCCAGGATGGCATATTATTTAAGGGAAGTCAATTGTGTATTCTGAGGAGTTCCATGAGGGAGAACCTAATAAAGGAGAAGCATAGTGGAGGAATGACAAGACATTTTGGTAAGGATAAAACCATTTCCATTATCAGTGAGCATTATTATTGGCCTTAGTTGTCACAGGATGTGAAGAAGTTTGTACAAATTTGCAGGGTATGTCAGACGGCTAAAGGAGTGAGCCAGAATACAGGCCTATATCAGCCCTTACCTATACCAGAGAGGCCATGGGAGGATATAAGTATGGACTTTGTTCTTGGTTTACCACAGACACAATGAGGGAATGATTCAATCTTTGTGGTGGTTGATAGGTTTTCAAAGGTGGTGCATTTCATTCCCTGTCAAAAGACCCATGATGCAGTCCACATTGCTGACTTGTTCTTCAAAGAGGTGGTGAGGCTACATAGTCTGCCAAAGAGTATTGTTTCAGATCGTGACACCAAATTTGTGGGGTACTTTTGGACGACCTTGTGGAAGAAGCTAAAGACAGTTGAGGTTCAGTTCTGCACACCATCCACAAACAGATGGGCAGACAGAGGTTGTTAATAGGAGTTTGGGTAACCTACTGAGATGTTTGGTAGGAGATAAACCCAAGGGATGGGACTTGATCTTACCCCAGGCAGAATTTTCTTACAACAATTATGTCAAGCGAAGCACTGGTAGATCACCATTCTAGATTGTGTATGGAGGTAGCCCAGAACAACTCGAGTGAGGAAGATGGACCAGAGAGAAACAAGTGTTGAAGCTGAATATTTTTGCAGAACATATCAGGATATACATGAGAAGGTAAGAGAACATATTAACAAGATGAATATGCGATTATAAGGCTAAGGCGGATCGAGAGGGTATAAGGAGTTTCAGATTGGTGATGAAGTGATGGTCCACTTGAGGAAAGAAAGGTTTCCAGTGGGAACATATAACAAATTGAAGATGAAGAAGTTCGGTCCCTATAAAATTTTGAAGAGGCATGATTCAGGGAATGCATATGAGGTAGAGTTGCCGGATGGATTCAACATTTCCCCTGTGTTCAACATTTCAGATTTGACAGAGTATCATGAAGGTGGCACAAAGGAAGTACCAACGATGGAATAGTGTGGGATTCTAGCACCTACTTCAGAAAAGGAGGAGATTGAAGAAATCCTGGATAGCGTATGGGAAGGAGTACCAGGAATAGGCAGTATGAAGAATATCCGGTGAAATGGAAAGGAAGGCCTATTGAAGATTCATCACGGTTTGCCTAAGGTGAGGAGTTTACCATTTGGGTTTTCCTCCACCATCGAGGCATTAGGGTCACTTCTCAAATTACCACAGGTGTCTAATGCGAGGGCATCCGGTGGTGTAAGGAGCAATCTTGCATCACCCAAAAATAGTGAAATTTCAAGTTTCTCAGTTTTTAGATGTTTTACATTTTGGATACCCTTTTGTCTAATGAAATTCCCAATTTATGATTTTTATTTTCTATTCCTGGGTGGAAAGATATTGCAGTTTTAGTTTCCCATATTTGCACCTAAAAATATTTCAAGTTAGATTTGAGGCACTTAGAGTTCCCAGATCGGACCCAAAACTTGCTGAAATTAGCATAGCAAATTTTAAGCATGTTCTTGACTTTGAGACCTTTCCAATGGTTCAAACGGTTCGCAAAATTGGAGTCCCAGATCAAAAGTTATGGCCCTAGGAAGTTAGCGCACTTTCTAGAAGATACAATTGCAATGTTCTTTTAAAATTTGAACTTCAAGTTGTAATTTTTCGGTGCCAAACCGCCTAAACTCAAAATTTGAATGTTGTTTTCGCTCCAAACTAAAGAGGAGCTCTATTTATGGGCAGGTTTCTAATTTTTGGGTAACTTTTTGGGGACAAGCTCACATATTGCAAAAAGGTGATTTTGTAGCTTTCTATAACTTGCATGTGTTGTAGAGCTTGGGGATTTGAGATCCTCTACATGTAAGAAGCTTCATTTTCTGAATAATAAAAATTATTCTCTTGTTTGTGGGTTATTTTTTGTGTCTCAGATTGTGCCCTCATCATTCACAGAGATGGAGAACTGCACCAAAGAAATATAGGTGAACACTCTTTCAACCCACTCAGCACAAAAGCCCATCTTACTCATAACATAGCACAGAAACTGCCAACTTATAGTGTCATATGCTTTTTTAATATCAAGTTTCACTAACATACCTTTAAGATTTGCAACCTTGATTGAATGGATGATTTCATTGGCAAGTAAAATGTTGTCTATGATATCCCTACCAAGAGTAAACCCATTCTACTCGAGGGAGATGATCTTAGGTAGAATAAGCTTCAGTCTATTGGCCATATCCTTTGACAGGATTTTGTAGGAAGTGTTGCAAAGTGAGATAGGGTGGAAGTCGAAAAAGGATGCACAATCATCCTTCTTGGAAACAAGAGAAATCATTGTATTATTCAGGTCTTTTATGAATTTATTTTTTATTTTGAACTCCTCAACTAACTCCCAAACATCATGTCCAATGAAGCTCCAACACTACTAGAAAAGAAAGCAGTGAAGCTGTTTGAGCTAGGCACCTTATCCAAGTGCATCCCAAAAGTTGCTTTCCTAACCTCCTCCAGAGAGAAGGGGGGTATTAAACACTCATTATCCTCCCTAGAAAAAAGATTCTTCACACAGCCCATCACCCCAGGGAAGTGTCAATCAACATCATCATCTAGAGCCAACAGAGCAGAGAAGAACCTCACCACTTCCCCATCAATGGATTTATTTTTATATTATATCTTTTTACAATTTGAAATTAATTTATAATATAATTAAATACTTATAATATTCAATAAGTTGAAGCTAATATCCCTTCAAAACAACATTTTTAAGAGATATGGTATAACATATAAACCATCACCATATCATCCCCCATCCGATGACATGATATGATAGATTAGACATACGAAGTAGATAGATGTAGAGATAGAATTTTTTTTTAAAAATGTGCTTGAATTTGCTCACCTTCAGACTAGGGAAATTCCCCCTATACCATGGCTCGTGTGCCTCCCTCTCCCACTTCTTCCCAACACCAGTCGCCTTCACAGGGCCAACAGATAAGTGGTTTTGTTAGGGATTTTCAATCTCGCCCCCATTCTTAGGCTCCTCCTTGCCACAACTCTCATCCTCACAAGTGATTTCCCTCTCCTCCTTGAGTTGACCTGGGGTGGCCTTTTAGAGGAGTGGTGGAGGATGGCAGCAACACTTTTGGGTGGATTTTTCGTGGAGCTCCTAGAGGAAAAGCTGATTGGCCAACTGATATTTCTAAATGGATTCCATGTTTGGATCTAATGATTTCTCCCTGTGAAGATAAAGACAAAGGTGATGATGGCTTGGATCCACTTGTCATCACTTTGGACCCCACTATTGTATGGAGAAAATTGGATGACAAGGACCTACCACCCTTTGCTTTCTTTTTTATTGTTGTTATAATGTTCTCTATTTTCTCTGCTTGTCCCATGACTTTATGAATTTATGACTCCTAGAGTGTTCCTTTTTACTACCAATCTTTTTTTTTTTGAATATGTATTTTTATCTTTTATTAATATAATATACATATGGTGCCTATTCCAAAAAAAAAAAAGAGAAAAAAGAAAAAGAGTTTTGAAGTCTCACGAGTCTCACGCGGTCTACTTTTTTTGTATATAGTCTTCTATGCTAAAGAAGTGTCCCCAAAATTTCTTACGAATTGCCTCAAGTTCAAGAATCTAATAGCTCTAAAACCTTGATATTCTTAGATCCTCTTTTGTTGTGAAATATTGAAGCAATAGTTGTCTGAGATTGGTGTTGGTTCATCTCATTTAAAAGAAAAAGGTTTTGGTAGGGTTTCATAATATTTTACCTACAAACTCTGCCCATTTTTCTCATCACCATCTTTAATAGCACAACACAATTTGTGCAAAATCTTGATGTAAGTCACTTGCCATGGTTTCATTGAGTTTCTTTGGGGAATTTGAATGAAGTTGGATCATTATATTTTTATTTCATTCTAAAACAACCATGTTGTTACCTCATCTGTTTCATTTATGGTTGTTTTCATATATGATATTATTGTAATACCTAGTGTTAGATCCCTATTGTCTCTTCATATAGAGATATTTTGAAGTGAAATGAATTTTGACTTTATTTGATAGTTTTAATATTTTTATTTTATTTTATTTTCCTTGTTCTTGAGGTTATTTGATGACATTTTTTCCAACAGAATTATTAAGTTAATATTGAATGGATACCAACTACATATAGAGTGAATAGTAGGGATTAGAGCATCTTCATATGTTAAACCTTCATTCTTCTTCACAAGACTTACACATTATGCAATATATTTCTTCACAATTTTGTGTCTAACTCTTGTACTTTAAAGATGAAACAAGGCAAGGGATTGGTGTCACACTGAAATTTTAAAAAATTGTCTTGAATAAGTGACAAACAACTTTGTGTTCCATATGGGTATATCCTCTACCATGGTTGGTTACTTGGTTACAATTTAGTGGTACAATTAGATACGGATATGCTTTTGATATTATTACATTCTTTTCTAAAACCAAAAAATCTATATTATTGTAACAAAACAAGGGTGCTACATTTGAGAGATCATCTTTCCATAGACAAATAGAACTAGCATCTCTGGTTTTTCATCAATTTTCAATGATTCAACATCCTTTTTGAAGCAAGTCTAGACATGATTGTGTTTGTTAGGTCTCTCCTTAAAGTAATAGGTTTTGGTAAATGCAAAGAAGAATTCTCTATAAAATTTTGTTTCAAGGCTTTTGTATGCAAAAAAAATTGTATAGTTTGACATTTATCTCTTGTGGTCTCCAATCATCCAAATTTCTTGTCCTACTATTGTTTTCCATTGTAAGGCACACAAAGGGTCTCCTATAATCTACTTGTTATGCACCCCTAAATTTTTTTAATTATTTTTCACTATAGAAAGGTGAACAACATTGTTTCTTCTTAATGTCATTTATCACAGGTAATGTCTATGAGCATTAACTTATTTAGTCTTATCTTTATTTAGTGTTATTCCTATTTGGATTCTCATGATACCTATCTTGAAACCCTACTAAAATTATGACCTTAGTGACTTGGATAGGTGGCTTAAACCCACTTGGATATGTGATCGTGTTTGCTGGACTTGACATAATGCAACTTGCTAGTTCATATTTTCTTTCACTAATTTTAACATTGTATGATGTTGTATCTTGTGTTGCTATTACATGCATGTGTCTCTTTGTTCCTTTGTTGGTTTTCTATGGGATCTCAGATCTTGGGGGCTTGATCATCCTCCTTGATCTTTTTCATTCTATCTTTCCAATAGTTGTACAATTAGACCTCTCTTGACTTATTTGTATACTTTAGTGTGAGTTTGATTGTGGGATCATACTCTCACTAAATTGGGGGCTAAATTTAGAGTAGAAATTGTATACCTTTACAATTTCACACTATGTTTGGGTCCCTTAATTAATTGGACTTAATTAAGCTTCTAATTGACCAAATTATGCATTCCAAAGCCTTATTATTCTCATTTTTTGAAAGGGAAACTGACATTAAACAATTGCCAACATTAAATTAAAACACCTTGGAAATTGTTACAACCTGTTGTGCTACTACTTATTTACTTTTACCTAGTTGGGTGAAAATTATTTAAATGTGTATTTATGTTTTATGTGTTTTGAAAATGAGAAGAATAAATGTTGATTTAGTTTGATGTTGTGAAATGTTTCTGATTATGAAATATATGATGCAAATGAATGTATTGTTTTCAGCTAACTACTGTTGCAATGTACTAAGTTGGATGCAAGAATTTAATCAAGTCTCTTGAAGAGAGGGGATGTATCACTCAGGGAGAAGAATTGGGTTTGGTAACCTTTGAATAAGACCCAAACTAAGCTTTCACACACACACACACTTCTAGTTTGGTCAAGTCGGGATAATAGTTTGGGAAATAGTTTAAGTTACCTTTAGTCTCAAGCTTATGGTTTTATTTGTGAACATTCTTATTTAGGGGTTTACAATGTTGAGTCTCTTTGTGATGTGTGAGTTCTTCTTTATGTGTTTCTATTTAATCGATAGGATATATACATAAAAGTATATATGTATATATGTATGTGTCATCAATAAACTCATACACATGAGTAATTATGTGCATGAGTATACGTAGATAGACGTATCTACACATGCTCATGGATGGATTTCCCATATGCATGTGAATATCGATTGGACAAGGTGATATATATATACATTTCATGTATACATGTCAATCGATATGATTGTGAAAATATGTGTTTAAATATCAAAGTATGATATATATAAATATATCATACACCCTCTTGGGTTCATGACATGGCTCAACTCCCTCCTATGGATTCATTAACTTTGGCAATTGTATCGAGTATTAATCGGTTGATATTTTGGTGCAATGACAATCATCTTTACAACAATTAGTATCAAAGCTTGGGTCACAGGTTCAAACCCATTTCCTGTGTTGGGGGGATTGTTACAAGGTGTGCACCCTTGGTCTCCTTGTGTTGTGTAGTGTGACACCTACATTTGTCACATGGCTTAACTTCCTCCTGTGGATTCATTATCTCTGACGATTGTATTGGTCATTTAAATTTTTATCTTTTGGTGCAACGACAACTGTCTCTGCAACATATATGAGTATATACATAT
>VDFB02234120.1:0-12603 GCA_007258455.2 Sequoia sempervirens
CTAAGTGGGACTAAGTCACCGAGCTTGAAAAATTAATCCCATTTGGGCTATTTTTGAGGTTCGGGTAGGAAAAAATGGATTTTAAGTTTTTTTTTTTCCTTCATGTTGACCTTGGGGATAAAATTAACGAGTAAATTAGGTGGATTTCCTATAAATAAAATATTATAAACCCTAATTCAAAAATAAATTCATTATTCATCCATCATTTATCATATTCTCAAGTCAAACAAGCTAGGGTTTTAGCATTCTAGGTCATGAAGATAGCCTTCTAAGGCATTCAAGGACAAATTCTTCATCTATTGCTACAAAAATTCAAGATTAGTCACCATGGAAAGTTTCTAATTTCTTCATTTCATGTTCATGCTTCCTCTTATTTCTTCATTTGGTTTAATTACCTAAAAAGGTTTTGACCAAGGTAAAGCCTGATTCCGTAACATTCAACATCTCTCTTTCTCTCTTTGTGTGTTTGCAGATTTAGGTACTTTGAAGACTTGAAGATCATTAAAGATTAAGTTGTAAATATTTTTAAGATGTCTTCCTCGTTGCAAGGTCAAAATATCCACAGAATGTCACTTACAAAGTTGGAAATCAGAGTTTCAGAGGCAGACACCTATCAGGAACTGAAGTGCAGATCGAGGGCTTCCATTTCCACTTTATAATTTTTAGAAATTTAGTAGTGGACTAAGTCACCATCAATGGAAAATTAGTCTTACTATACATTTCTATTAGTGATTTATGCAAATTTAGACACCCATTTGGCTGAAATGGGCTCCAGTGTATTTTTCCAAATCTAGGACTAAGTTGCCTAGAATGGCATAAGTGTCCTAGTAAGCCAAATTTCTAGGATCAACAACATTTCTAGGTGCATGATTTCTATTTTTCTTTCTTTTCTCAGTTTTTTTGCATTTCTATTCATCTTTCTAGGTCTTTTTGCATACATCACTCTGTTTTCAAACAACTTGCATTTATTAGGTTTTGCATTAATAATAAACATATTTTATCAGTTTTTTGCATTTAGACATTGTATTTAGGAATATTTCATCCATACTTCCATTAGTTTTGAGTGGGGACATTGCCAATTTTTTCCTTCCCCTCTCCTTTTAGGTGAAAAACCCAAGAAGTGTTAAAGAATCATGGGTGCCAAAATATTTTTCCACAAACATAAACTAATAAGAATGAAATGATTTAAAACTAAAATTATGGAAAGTAAAAATAAAATGCAAAAATGTTCAAACAAAAACTTAGAAAGTGAAGATGAAATGCTGGAAAATGCAATTAAAAATATGCAACTAGACTAAGTCGCTCAGGGTGACAAATGAGTCTGAGAAGTATTTTTTGAATTTTTTTACAAATTTTTAGTTGGTTTTTATGCTTTCTAGGTTTTTATATGCAGATATAATATGAACATGCTGAATTTTAGTATTTGAATGAAATGAAATGCAAAAATTGAAGCTAGATGAGCTTTTCACTAGTGCAAATTTGAAAACCCTAGAGCATAATTTGAACAATGAAAAATGCAAAGAAACATTAATGCAAGCTATTCCTAGGATGTAAATGCACTAGAAATTAGAAATATGATGTTCTAAAGTTAGGTTCACCAAAATGTGGACTATTGAAATTGAGTGCACAACTTCCCTTATCCACACCTAAAAGGGGCATGAAGGAAGAGGAATCAAATTATACAAAGTTCACACTCAAGAATGAATACTTGAGATTTCAATGCAATAGAGATTGAAACCTATCAAATGGGATTGTTCTTAAGGTAGGAAATTGATAAAAGAGTGATTATTAATGTGAAACTAAGGAAACACAAAATATTTGAAAACACCTTGTGGTATGCAAAATGAACTAAAATGTAAACAAACTATAATAAAAATTATTAAGATTAAAGGTGTGCATCTAGAAGCTAGAAATGGAGGGAATGGAGCTCTAGAATCCTACAGAAATCACTGTTCAAGCCAATTGGGACTCATAGGCCAAGCTAGCTGACTTGGTCCTATTTTAGGAAAATTCTGTCAGAACAAGTTTCAGACAAAATTGTACTCAGAACTGCAAAAACCTCTTTTGAGGCTTGTAAGTGGGACTTATACACCACTCATGGAAACTTAATCCACTTCCAAATCACATGAAATTCAAAAGTGAAATCTATAGCTATTGGTCCGCACTTCAACTCCTTACAAGTTTTTAGATCTGAAATTGTAGAGTTTGACTTGTAGGTGTTCTCCAAGCTTATTTTAGGGATTTCACTACTTTGAATGACTTTGAAAAATATGCAAACTAGACTTGTAAAACACATGCCAAGAGGGGGGGAAATGGTTGAGGGTTAGTGAATAGGGGTTTTCCTTAGTCAAACCCCAGTTTGGTAATTAAACCCTTGAAAATGAAATGAAATGAAATGAAATGAAAAGAGAATGATGAATTAATAAAATGCAATGCTACAACTCACCAAACCATTGAAGTGGAAATTTGAAGATTATGGAAGTAATGGCTCCAAATTGCTTGAATACTCTTGTAGGAAAAATGCTTGAATGCAAAATCACTTGATTGCTTGAGTAGAAAATTAGGAGAATTTTAGGAGATGAAAATGAGAGGGAAAACCCTGTATTTCTACATGATTATGCAAAATTTCCCCAAAATACCACATCATAGGTTGACCTTACATGATTATGAAATAATTTTTATTTTTGAGACAAAGGGGAATCATTCACCCCTAGTGGCGAATGGGTCCCACATAGGCATTTTAAGTGCATCTCAAAAATTAAGATGTATTAACTGATGTTTAACTGGATTATTCTAAAAATGCACTTAAGTAAGGCCTATAAGTGTAAAATGGGGCCAATTAAAGCATAAGAAAGGGTCAAATTATTGATGAAAAGCCTAGAAAAGCGGGAAAGTTTGTTACAACACTTTACAACACTTTGAAATAAGGCTTGGTAAATGATAAAAAGAGGTTTTTTAGGTGAAATATATTAATAAGACCCTAGAAAAGTGTGAAAGTGTGTTACAACACTTAAGTAAGGTACCACTTGAATTATTTTAGTTTACTAGGGTCCAAGACCTAATGTGAATGTGTTGTCCACATTACAACATTAAATCAAGGCACAATCAAGCCAAAGTCACAAGGAGGATCCAAACGAGACAACAAAAAGAAGAAGGGTTACTTTTTCAATTTCCACAACTTTTAAGCCAACCTTGGATAAAGCCTTGCTATAAGTCAAGTGTACATAGCCCTGACAAGGTTATCTTTGTAACTCCCCCAAACATAGATCTACTACCAACTAGGTGCCCATAGCCCTGGTAGAGATATTTGGATAGCCTAAAGAGTTAAATTTTTCTCTTTTTTATATTTCTTTATAATCTTTTTTTTTTTTTCTATATAAGCTCATTTGCTTCAACTTGCAGGCAATGAAGCTTGCTATTAGGTTGGGAATTAAAGTGGTAGCAAAGGTCACCTTCTGATTTCTTAGCTAATGCAAAAAAATTGCTATCCCAAATTTTAGTAGAATTATTTAAGATATGGGCATTTGTAGCTCAACATTAAATGAACGATCTATGAAGGCTAAAGTAAAAGAAATTGATCAATTCCCTAATCACTTATAATTAGTAGACTACTTTCGATCAAAGCATAGATCATATTTCTACAATTGATGTTCTATTATTTTGACCACCTTCAAAGGTTGTTAATTACCATATAACTTGAAAATGCAAAATGTTGGAAAGCAAACAAAACACTCAAAACAACTATTTACAAAAAATATTTAAAAAAAACTCTTTACAGACTAGCTAGAAAACTAGTAACCAATACTAAGCCTGGAAGTAATGCTTAAAAAATTTCCCATTGATAGGCAATGGGATATATTCTCTAGTCAAATTTTTCTATCTATAGGTACTAAAACATAGATTTTTGGGACCCTATGGACTACTCTTGCACTTGTAGGGTTTTTCACCTAAAAGGAGAGAGATATGGCCAAAAATGCTAATGATTCACTAAAATCAGAATGTATGCAATGTTTGTTAATGTAAATGAACTTAACTAAATGTAATTGGCTAATCCGAATGACCGAAAATGAATGCAAAAGTGAGATTTATGGCTTGTTTCAAAACACAATGTGATATGAAAATAATGCAGAAAATGAATGAAATGTGTAGAATAGAAAGAGATGGGTCAAATAAAAGTGCACTTGAATTTATTTTGATGATTCTAGAATATCGTTGATGCTGGATGAGATTACTAATTTTCCATAGTGGGACTCATTTGCCTAGTGTGGTGAATCAGTCCTCCTCCTGGTGAAAAAGTGTCGAGAGCTAGTTTCTGTTTGTTGAGATCTAGAATCTGAAAAAATTCAGATTTTTAGTCTTAAGGTGGGACTCATTCACCAGAGGTGGTGAATCAGTCCTCTCCCAAATTTATGAAAAATTAGGAGACAACTTTGCAATACCAGATCTAGAAATGTTTGCTTGTCAGGTTGTCGAAGTTAGTTCTACATAAAATGGATAAAATAAATCTCTTCAAGCTTGAAATTGTCTTAAGTTGAATTGAAGAACTTATTTGACTCAAAAATAAATCTTCAACACCTAAAATCTTGTCAAATATACATACAAAAGATCTACAAACCAACATGCAATAGGGGAAAATTGATTGAGGGTTAGTGAATATGGGTTTGCTTTGGTCAAACCCTACTTTTAGTAATTAAACCCTTGAAAAGATAATGAGATGAAAGAGAAAGATAAAATAATAACGTGCAAGTGTTTTAAACTTACCTAACCCTTGATGATGCAACTCTGAAGTAATTTCAATGGCTACTTCATAGTGCTTGAATTGTTGATTTAAAATGCTTGACTGCTTGAGTGAATAGGTGGATAAGTGAACTTGATGAATGGGGTTCTAGAATGAGATCAAAATCATTTATTTATATAATTCTTGTTCCTTAGTATTCGTTCATACCTCATCACAGGCTGACATCAAGTGATTTTGAATAAAATTCCAAAAGGAAATTTAAAATGTTTTGAATTTGGGGCCAAGGGGAACTCTTTTGCCTGGTAATGGGTCCCTGGAATCTAAAACATGTGTGTTGGGAAAAAATGTTTTGTTTAATGTTGTTTGTTGGGATAACATTCAAAAATACACTTAATTAAGTCACATGAGGGCATAAAGAGACAAAATAAAGCATGAGAAGGGTGTAAATAGTGAAGATATGCCTAGAAGAGCGTGAAATCTTGTTACAGACAACACTTCACAACTTCCCTCCTGTTCTTTGGGTTTTAATTACCCTAAATAAGAATGTTTCGCCATGTTACAACATAAATTGAGAACATAGTTCAAAAACCATGAAACAAGACCTAAAAAGGCCATGAAAATAACAAGGGGCCATTTTTCTATGACACATTTAGCCCCCACTTTAGTGAGAGGATGAACCTATTTCAAACTCACACTAAAGTAGCTATGAACATTGAGGGGAGGGTTCAAATGCACTTACATTAGCAAGATGCAATGACAATAAAGGATAAAAACAAAGGAACACACAAGTGTTGAAAAGAATTGAATGAAGCTTCTATCATCAATCCAACTAGTTGTGGAAAGAGATCTAGGATGATTGTTTGAAAAAGAGAATGTGTACTCACTCTAGGGCCATAGAACTTTAGGTTGTCTGTTCGGTGAGAAAGCCTAATTCTATACTCACTCTGGGGCCATGGAACTAGTTGTCCATGGGGTGAGAAAGCCTAAAAAGGTAAGATACACATGCTAGTTGGTATGCACCCACAAACACAAAAGTGGCTATGGGGAAAAGTTATGCCATTAGGTGGGCTTCTTGCTCAACCATATTAAAGTTATATCACCTGATTACTTTAACAAGATGCCACAAGGAAAATTCCATGAAAAAAAAAAAGGTACCACCAGTCATACAAGCTACATTATGCAAGGTGGCAAAAAGAATGCAAAATGTAAAAATACAAAATGTAAAATGTGAGAAAATATGTTCAAAAGGTCTTGTTTGTTTGTACGAGTCAGAACTTAGGGAACATTGAACCTAATGTCTCCAAGAGAGGACAAATCAAAGAATAGTATATTCACAACTTAGGGGATGCAGTGTGTCACATCAATCCACCAAGAGGAATGTAATATGCTAAGATAGATTACACTTATGAAGGACATCACACCCAATGTCATCCACAAAGTGACAAACACGTCATATGACAAAGGCTACACTAGGAACCCAAAAGAATGCAAATGAATTAATGGTATCTTAAGCCCCCAACTTTAAAAGAATTGCTACATGCGTTCTGAAACCACTTTAAAAGTAAGAGAAACAAAAAAGAAACAAGACATGAGAACCAACTTGGAGCTCTATTCAAGTCATGTTTGTAAAGTTGAAGACTCTACGTCATCCAAAGAAATATGAAAAAAGGAGGTTGCTCCCCAAAAGAAACACCAAGCACATAAAGGGGATCTATGGTTGGGGTCAATATAACTGCTATTAATGTTTTTTATGAAAAGAGCTCAAAACTGTCATCATTCCCAAAGCACATGTAAATTTGGAAGAATATTTCAAAGAGAGGAAAAATAAGTCTATTTTGGGTCAACATGGAAGAGACATTGTGATCTGCGACATCTTGCATCATCCCAAAAGGAGAACACAAAAATGAAAAAGGACAATGAACAACTTATCTGGAAGAACATAAGTTCAGCTTTAATCATCAGAGAACAAAAGGACAACTGGATCAACATAGAACTTATAAAGATTAATCTCACTATCATAAAACTTCATCATCGATAATGCATAATGAATAAGAATAGTGCAGCGAATAAAGTGTACAAGAGAACATCATCATGATATGAACATAATTATGAAAAGGAAAATTCGTAATGCAAATGTAATTCAACCATTAACTATGTTATTGGTTTCTCAATCTTAAAGAGATAAGTGGAAAAGGAATAACATAGTTAAGAGACAAAGACAAGTGCATTAGAAGGACAAGGCTAACAACATCTTTCCCTTCACAAAGTGTAAAGGAAAGAATGAGCCAAGGTGGGTGATGTGAAAAGATCATACAATAGTGAGAATAGGGAATTCTACAACTATGGCATATGGAGATTTGGTTGCTTTTAAAGAAGTATGATAAGGGGAAACAATGGGGTATCAGTGAAGAAGTGATACTTATCGATATTTCCTTCAATGTCTGACATTCTTCAGTGCGATGTCCAATGATGGAATAATATTTGCAAAATGGTATGTTAGATTCTTTCAGATGAATAACCAACCTATTCATAGGTGGTAAAAGCATAATACCTTTATTTAAGAGTAGTTGAAGTATCCGTTCACATTCAGTTGGAGGATTTCTAGAAACTTGATTTTCTTCAATTTGTAAGGTCATTTTCGCTTGCTATATTTTCCTTGTTCATGAATGGAAGGAGGAAGAGGACCCATAGGGATCCTAACATCCTTGTCATTAGAAGGAGATAATGGTTGTTCATGTGGAAGGAGAATGTTTAAGTTAGGAGGAGCATGCAAAATCATTGTTCCAACATCCAAAAGTCCCCTAGGTTGAAGAGGATGTCTCTTAGGATGAGAAGGATCGTGATGTCCAAGTCCTATTGTGTTTTCTTCAGTTGAGTTTTGGTGAAAATTTTTATGGATTTCATGTTCATGTTTTGTGTCACAACCTTGTTTACTTAAGATAGTGAATCCTTTTCCATATGTTTCCTCAAGATTGATTGGAATGTTTGTGACTTTGTGCTCATAGAAGGGTTGTTAATGTGATTGGTGAGTGGAACTAGGTCCACTTTAGGGAGGAACCATCAGTCCTATAGTGAATTTAGGATGTAAATATGTAGAGTGATCAGGGTTTGCAATAGTGGGAAGGTCTTATGATTTCATTGATGGGTAAAAGGTTGCATTGGCTTCTAAGTTGTCAAGGCAGTCATTGTAGAACTTGTGCATGCTATCATCATCTTTTCCAATGATGTCTACTTCATGAGGAGGACAACCATTAGTACTTGTAGGAGTATGTTGGAGTTCAAGGTCATTACATAGCTAATGGCATAGTTGGAAATGCCTAGCAATTATTTTAATGAATTCCAAAACTTATTGAAAGAAAATGCCATGATGTAAATAAACAAAGATGTAGGAATTGATTAAAAATAGCTAGATGTTGTAAATGAAAATAGAATGTAGGAATACTTGAATAGTAATGTAGAAAAATTCCAAAAGAATGTTAGAAATATTGATGAAAAAGTGGAGAGGGACTGATTCGCCCTGGGTGGTGAATGAGTCCCAATATGAAGCTTTTTAGTGTTTTTTATAAATTTAAAGAGGATTGAAATGCTCTACAAAATGTAATTACAGATCCACAATGCATATTTTGACTTTTTTCGATGAGATGTAATGCAAAAATGAAAGCTAAATGAAGTTTTCACTAATGCAAAATGAAAAGTCCTAGAATGCAATAACAAATCAATGTCCTAATTGAATGCTAATGTAAATGGAAACTAAGATTCAATATGTGAATGCAATCAGAAATTCAAAGTGTTCAAATGTTGGGTTCACCAAAATGAAACATAGATTTTTGGGACCCTATGGACTACACTTGCACTTCTAAGGTTTTTCACCTAAAAGGAGAGAGATAGGGCCAAAAATGCTAATGATTCACTCAATTTAGAATGTATGCAATGATTTTTAATGTAAATGAACTTAACTAAATGCAATTTACTAATATGAATGACCGAAAATGAATGCAAAAGTAAGATTTATGACTTGTTTGAAAACATGATGTGATATGCAAAAAATAAACAAAATGAATGAAATGTGTAGAAAATAAAGACATGGGTCAAATCAGAGTGCACCTGGGAAAAGTTTGATGATTCTAGAATGTTTTTAATGCTAGTTCAGATCACTAATTTTCCACAATGGGACTCATTCACCCAGGATGGCAAATCAGTCCTCCTCCTAGTGAAAAAGTGTTGGGAGCTAGTTTCTGTTTGTCGGGATCCAGAATATGACAAAATTTAGATTTTTAGTCCTAAGGTAGGACTCATTCACCATAGGTGGTGAATTAGTCCTCTCCCAAATTTCTAAAAAATCAAGAGAGAATTATACTTGATACTAGATCCAGAAATGTCTGTTTGTCAGGTTGTCGAAGTTAGTTCTGCAGAAAATAGACAAATAACTATCTCCAACCTTGAAATTGACTTAAGTTGACTTGAAGAACCTAGTTGACTTGGAAATCAATGAACACCTAAAATATTGTCAAATCTACATACAAAAGAGCTACAAACCAACATGCAATAGGGGAAAAATGATAGAGGGTTAATGAATAGGGGTTTGCCTTGGTCAAACCCCACTTTTTGGTAATTAAACCCTTGGAAATATAATAAAATGAAAGACATAGATAAAATAATAACATGCAAGTGCTTTCAACATACCTAATTGTTGATGATGCAAGTATAAAGTAATGTCAATGGCTACTTCAAAGTGCTTGAATAGTGCTTGAATTATTGATGTAAAATGCTTGAATGCTTGAGTGAACAGATGGATCAGTGAACTTGATTAATGGGGTTCTAGAATGAGAAGACAATCACTTATTTATATAATTATTGTGCCTTATTATCCATTTATACCTCATCATAGGTCGACATCAAGTGATTTTGAATAAAATCTTGAAAGAAAATTTAAAATATTTTGAATTTGGGGCCAAGGGGGACTCATTCACCACCCATGGAAAATGGGTCCTACCTAGGACTTAAAAACATGTTTTAGGAAAAATGTTGTATTTAATGTCATTTCTCAGGATAACATTCAAAAATACACTTAATTACAACTGATGAGGGCATAAAAAGACCAAATAAAGCATGAGAAGGGTGTAAATAGTGAAAATATTCCTAGAAGAGAGTGAAAGCTTGTTACAAGACTTTACACCACTTCAAAATAGGACTTGTTGATGAGTAAAAAGGTGATTTTTAGGTAAATTGCATTAAATAGAGTCTAGAAAAATGTAGAAATGTCTTACAGTACTTCACAACACCTTCACAAGATGTCATTATTTGAGTTTGAGTACCTAAATAAGCATGTTCAAGCCATGTTACAACATAAAAAATTAGAGAAACATAGTTTGAACACCATGAAACAAGAACTAAAAGGCCATGAAAATGACAAGGATCCATTTTTCTATGACAAAAGTATTGTCACCTAAAATTTTAGAAACTTGGTAAGGATTTGACCATAATTTTTCAAACTTACCATGTTCACCCTTACGCTCATGGGCTTTGTCACAATATAGGACTAAATTAGATATTTTGAAAATTTTCAATCTATTTTTGTCAAACCATCATTTTACCATAGATTGGTGCCTAGCAAAGTGATTTATAGCTCAATTACTTTTTTTATGTAAGTTCATCAATTGCAATAATTGAGCTTCATTTTGATCATGTAATCTAATGTACTCTCGAGCAAGTTTCCAAGTACAAATTTTCTAATTTATAGGCAATATAGGATCTACTCCATAGACTAAGTGGTAAAGAGAGTTTCCCAATATGGATTTCATGGTAGTATGGTCTATCCAAAGGGAAAATTTCAGTAAAGAATTCCATTCTCTATGATTCTTTTCAACCAATTTCTTGATTATATCCAATAGATTCTTGTATGATGATTCTGCTAACCCATTTCCCTATGGATAATAGTTAGATGAAAATTTCAATGTTATGTTGTATTCAAATTCCCAATTAAAAAATAATAAGGAACAAGCAGGGTCATTATCACATACCAGTGCATATAGTACTCCAAACCTTGAAATAATGTTTTCCTCTAAGAATTTGATTACCACATCTTTGGTGCATTGTTTGCTATGACATGCTCTAGCCGATCAAGTACAATAATCGGTACTAGTCAACAAGAACCATTGACCTACAAATGATGGAGGATTGATGGTGTTGATGAAGTCTAAACCATATTGTGAGAAAGAGCACATCTCCATCACTATCTGTAACGGTTGAGCATTAAATATTCCTTTATCTACAACAATTTGACATGTGTAATAGTGCTTTATGTGTTCACAACTATCTTTAAAAATTTGTTGGCCAGTAATAACCAACTCTCAGGATTAAGTGTTTAGTAGCTAAAGGTGCTCCATGAGTTGTTCCAAATTTATCATGTAACTCTTGCAACACTTCATTTACTTATATCTTATTCAAACATATTAGATAAATTCCTTCATGATTCTTCTTGAATAGAACCCATCCTTTAATCATATGATTCTAAGATTTTATCTTTAGGGATCTTCTCTAATTCCTTTGCATATGATTAGGGAAATTATGGCTGACAAGGTAATGCCATATATCTGAATACCAATCATCTTGATATTTTACATCCAAAGTATTTTGTGGATCTAGGTTGTGATCATATAGTTTGTCCTTGATGTCAAAATACCTTTCAGTTGGTTCTCTTTGTTGATCAGTCTCTGTTTGGATCTTTATGATTTATTATGGCACTTCTTTGATGTCTCTTGACTATTACAAAAAGTTATTTGTTATGGTTCATTTTCATGGTGATGAGTTTCTGGTTCAAGTTATGAATGCTACATCTTTGACTAATAGAGTTTGAAAGAAGGTTTCTTTGTCAGAATGGTTCTCCTTGCATATCATAGGCTTTGGTTGTTTCTCTCTCAAGCATACTCATATTGGAGTGAGAATGGCAGGACCTCATTGATCCTCTTTGAAATGTTTGAGTTGCTTATCGGCAAGACATTTCTGATGTTATGACGATTGAATTTAACATTCTAGCAGCTTTTGGCATGATAGTGTTTGTGGTCTTGGCGACAGAAGAAAAGTCTATCGGCATGAGGATTGTTCATTGCTGGGAGGTTTTACCGATTGAGTCGGGTCTCACCGACTAACTCATAAGGTGGTTCATCGGCATATGAAATCCCTATCGACATGATGTTTCATTGAGCGTTTTGTGTCTTGGCGATCGACACAAGAAAGTTCATTTCAGCAAGACTTATTTGATGTCACAGCGATTGGGATCCATTTCTAGGCATCATTTGGCATGACACACATGTTGTTTCGATGACAGAAAGTGTTCACTATCGGCATAAGTTATTCCATCGCTATGTTCTCAGCAATATTGGTATGCCACATCGATTGAAGATTAAAATGCAAACTCATCGGCAAGTGCTTAAGGCTTCGGCGTGAGGTTATAATGATTATGCAATATCACATCGACTGATGGTGAATGGATGCATATTGGCAAGAGTCAGGGTTTTCAGAATAGTTCGTCGGCGAAGTGTTATTGTTCATGGTATGGTCTCGCCGAGTCTATTGGTGTCTCACCGACCAATGGTGGGAGGTTGCACATCAGCCAGAGTTGGGTCATCGGCATAAGGTCACAACGATGTTCATGTGTCACGTCGACTCTGCTTGTAGAAAAGGTATCTTCGGTGAAACATAGTGTAGTCTTCATAACATCTCACTGATAACGATATGTCACAGTGACTTTCAATGGATATCAGTCAGCGATAAATTTTCCTTTGGAAGGACTTTCTGGAAGTCTCGACAAACATAAATGGTCACGTGGTCTTTCGGTGAAACTAATGGCTATTGATATAGTGTCT
>VDFB02234123.1:0-13575 GCA_007258455.2 Sequoia sempervirens
CATGTGTCCTTAGTCAACCTTATTAAAGGCTTTCTCCTTTTTGGGCAAGGCACTCCACTTCCCCATGTAAATTTTTAATTCACTTTTTAATCCCCCAATGCACTCAAAAGGAATTTTTAATTCCTTCACTTCTTCCCACATGTCCTCTCTTTATTCTTTATTCTTTCCCCTCTCCCCATGAGGATATTTGAGGAATTTTTAATTCCTCACATGTCCTCTCACCCACATAGGGACAAGCACCTCCTTTATGAGGAGATCTTGTCCAATCCCAAGGTACTTTGTACCCCCCTCCATGTCATGTACTATCCTACCACCTCATCTCCACCTCATCTTTCTTGAGCCTCTCCCCATGCCACATGTCAAGATGTGAGGCCTTGTGAGTTCTCAACTCACCTTAGCCCTACATCTTGATATTTTAATGGCTTAATCTTCAGCCATCCATCTCTTCTAGAATTCTTGGGGGAATTCCTATAAAATACCCCCTCTTTTCTCTCATTTTGGGAGAGATCATTTTGCTAGCCAAACTCTTGCAATTTTATTTCTCAACCTACACTTAGCCATTTTCATGTTTTCATCTACTTGCACTCATTCTCACAACATCATTTAGCTTGCATCTTGTACCATCCAAGGAGCATACACATCAAAGATCGAAGGGCCAACCAAAGGATCAATTTGAGACAAGGTATAATGTTCCATTTGTTACTTTTATCTTGTGTTGATTCCAACTTAGGCTAATCTTGAGGTGTAGGTTGTTTTGGTGTTTATTTGCACTCTTTTATTTGCTGCTCATTTTCTAACGCTTACATTCGACCTATCACAGAAAAATCCAAGCAAAAGCCTTGGTGGAGTGTTAATATGATTTCAGTCGAGCCACTGAGCCTAGTTCACCTTGAGTTAATAGAGGAAAGGGAATAGGCTGAGAAGGTCCCTCTTGACGTCTTCTCTTTAGATGAAGCACTAGAGGAATTTCTAGGTGCTTATTCCCTATTGCCTCCTTATCATCACAAGAAATGGTTCCCATATATTGTTTGCATAGTCAAGTGTACTTTGAAGAGTCTATTTTGAGTATTGATGAGGAAGATCCTCTATCTAACATCGGTAATGATGTCGATATCTCATCATGAAGACCATAGTATGGAGTAATTGTTTTCTGCATGGTGACGCTCAAGCGAGAATATGGAAATCCTATCTCTCTTGAGAAAGGTAAAATCTGTGTAAACTCAAGGGGAATGACCCCAAGGTCTCTAATGTCAGGTCTTGACAATGCATTAACAACTCAGTGACAAATGTGAAAATGTTGGTAATCACAAATGGACCTTACTACAAGCAAATACTAAATCCTTAGATTTATCAGATCTAGCAATATGATAATCCTAAATCTATCTTGAATGGTAAAGAAATAGAAAAATTCAATGGTTTCAAGAGATTTCTAAATCCAACACTAACCCTAAGATTAACAATGAAAATGATGAAATACTTGAAATGGACCAATCCATCATAAACTAATTCTTGCTTGACCCAGATGAACCTACAATCTTACATAAATAGTGCAATCTTCTATGGTATTAAATATTTTTAGATCATGAACATTCATCCAAAACAACCCTATTGCATTTGAAATGAATAAACCTTCACAATTGAACTAAGCACAATAAATATAAGGTCTGGGCTAACTTTGCAAAGCAACCAACAATCAGCTAGCTGCAAAAAGTATGGACCACAGATTGCTGCAAACACTTCAAGCATCAAACCATAAACACCATTGAATCATATCTAATTCTCAATCTAACATATATCTAGTATTTCTCAAGCAATCTCAAAAGATAGAACAACAAGAACCATGCAAGATAAATCAACACAAGAGAATTCACCAAAAGCACAATGTCTTCAATTGTATTGAATCACCCAATAATAACAACAATTCTAGTGTTCTGAGTTACAACACTTTCTCAACATGAACTATCTTCTAACTCTTGCTCTACTAATTAATTCGCTCTACTATCAAAATTATCTAGCTAGCCCTTACAAATGAGTAGAATGCCATATTTATAGAAATCCCCCAAAGCATGTCAGCCTAATTAGATTTTACAATATTAACAAATGGCCATAAAATAAGTTGACCAAGAGGAATTCAAAATAAGACAACACATGCATTAAATGCATGAACTCCATCTAGGTCAGCTTGGGATCTCCAACATAATCCACACCAATGCATGTGAAGGAGAAGATAAATAATAGGGAAGCACAAATTCTGATGTAGCATTGTATTAATTTCTTCCCTCTTTATCCTTAGCGCGCTTCTCCTTATCCTGTACTATCAAGAATGCCTTGTCCAAGTTGGCCATAGGAGGCATAGTCAAAACCTTAATCCTTCTTTCAATGGACCTTATATCATCCCTTGACTTCTTTATTGTTTTGTTCCAATATAACTTACTAGTTTGATATTTTTCAATCATTGCAATGTAGGTAGCTACATCATCCAACTGATGTTTAGTAACATGGCCCTCACTTACTGGAGAATACACATCTTGCCACCATTTCCTCAACTTCTCCAAGCTAAGAGGTGTTGGCACAAAATTCCTTCGCCCTGTGATCACCTCAAAGAAGGAAATGCATTTATTATAAATTTCATTCAAGGTATCCTCAATCTGTTTCCCCTATTTATACACTTTCTTCAAAACTTTTTTCCTTATTTCCAAAGCTTCATACCATTGCCAAGGTTTTGTGGATTTAGAGTAAGAAAGAATTCCATCATCTATCAATTTATCCTCAGTATACTCCATGATGATCTTAGTCTTCTACAACAAGAGATCCACATCCTTCTTATTCTGAGCTAACACACTCCTTAGCCAATCTAATGATCTCATTGCATCTCCTCCAATTGAAATAATGTGCTTAATAGCATCATCCCCTTTAGTTTTCACTCCTTACAACCAGGCAACTGTAGCATGTGTGGTGCTCCTCATTCTTTCCAACTCTGATATTGTCTCTTGTGGTAGGAAGCTAGCAGTAGAAGGTGAGGAGCCAATAGACTGCAAAGGCTTCATCAATTCTTGCAAATATCTTTTAAGATTATCATTTTCCCTTTTCAACTCTTTTTAGTCTATGATTCCTTCCTCAATCTTCCTAAGATCACTGCACTAGAGCCTTCATACTCTTCAATCTCCTATTCAATGGAAGTAGGCCCTAGGTTGATGGTCTGTACATTGTAGTCACTTCCAGTTACATCATCTCTATTCTTATTAGGGGAAAGAGTATCATTGTGGACCACCCTATTGTTGGCTTCATCTCTTTCAATCTTGGAAATGACCTTGGCTTTCTTCTTTCCTTTTCCCTTTCCTATATTTTCCAATAGCTCATCCCAATTAGGAGGGGTGTCATCAACAATAATCTACTTGCTCTTCAATTCCCTATCCAACCAGCTAGGAACCATGGATTCTGACTAGATCTTACTTTTTCCCACTTCATCTTGTTGGTCCTTTGACATATCTTCACTCAAACTTTGTTTCTCAGAGATCTCCTCGGCTTTATCTTCTTTTTCTTTATTATGTTCCTCTTCTTCATGTACAGGTGATGGAGTCCTAACTGGCACTTCCTCTCTTTGAGGAGATATATCTTCTTCACTCCTAAGAGGTGAGTCCTCATAGGTGACCAGGGGAGACTATAACACCTTTTCTATCTCAACTTCAACACTATAGAGTTCACCTTCTTGAAATTCTTCTCCCCTTGGATCTTGATGAACTTTTGCTTCTTTGGATTCACCTAGCTCACCTGGCACATTACTAGCTTCATGAGGAATAAAACAATCATCATGTTGTTCTGTAGTAGGAGTGATTGGAGGATCATCTTTCTTTGGCACATTGTCCTTAGGAGAAAGAGTTCTTGATTTCCTTGTATACACTTGTGTCCTTTCTCTTGAGCTCTCTACATTTATCATAGATGGGCTAACTTCCTCTCCTTCCTTGGATCCCTCCTTTTCCTTCCGTGACAACCTTACTATCCTTCTTCTCTTAGGCACATAAGCACTAACCTCTTGATCCTACTTTTCAGCCTCATCATTTTTTGGCTTCTTAGTCCTTGAAGTATGTGCCCTTTTCTTGGCAATAGGTTTTCTTTGTTTTCCTATCTCTTGTACTTCTTCTCACTAAACATATTTAATCTTGATTTTAAAAGGAGCGCTCACCTTTCCCTTACCCTTAGGGTCCTATTCAGGTGACTCCTTAGAGGTAGAATGAGACTCTAAGTCTCCCATTAGATCATAGATTCATTGTAAACCTTCACTTTCTAATTCCCATATTTTATGCTTGATCCATAGCTTCGTATACTTCATCACTGGAGTCATGATTTGTTCTAGCTATGTTTTATCCTCTTCCAACTAATCTATTTCTCCTATTGGTTTGTCCTTCACTACCTCATAAGCATGGCCCTTAATTAGATCTTCATCATCTTCAACTTAATCTGGGATGGCCTTCACATTATATTGTCAGACCAAGTTAATAGGAAGCCTGGAAAACTTCTTTCTAATCTAAAACTCATCACTGCAATTAGCCCAATAGTCCTCTATATCATCTTTGTGGCTATATTCTCTACTGGCCTTCTTCTGTGCTTCGCCAGTCCTATCAAACCTAGATCTCTTGGAGTAAAAGGATAGCCCAAGAGTACTCATTTCTTCTTCAGAAGCATAATCCAAATTAATGGAAGGGCATGCCTCACTAGTGCCTATCCTTAAAGGGAAATCTCCACCAAATCCATTCTTGTGCTTATCCTTTATCACAATTGCATCAAAATAACATATTTGTCTTGTGACTTCTAGGAGTATGATATGATCATGGGATACCTTGGAAATCGATATGGGTCCCTTTGACAACCATCCATCCTTATATATGAGAAGGTGGGAAACTGTATGAACCAAGCCCCATACCTTTTGATCAGCTCCTTGGCATTGTCAAATATCCTTACATGCTCTACACCTTGGAGCAACCTAGTGATGTACATGGTGAATGCATCATTCACCCTCCTATAGCTCAAATTACCCAAGTGTAGTTGTGGATAAACCTCATAAATCACATCATGCCCAAACACACCCCTTGTACTTAGTCCCTTGTATGGATGAAATCTTGCAAGTGCATAGACCAAGTAGGAGGTATTTTTGAAGGTCTTTGTTTGCAAGACATTACACATCTGTTCATGAATCATGGCACTTATAATGCCTACCCAATGATAATCTACATTTTGTTCCATCCTCACAATGACATGGAACATCCAATTTTTTAACATTCCAACACTCTTCGACCCTACCAACCTGCTAAGAAGGGTGATATCATCATTGTACTCGTTGAATTTTTCTTTGAATAGCTACTTGGGCAGCTTGGAATAGTGAGATTTAGGTTTCTCCAACCAAGAATTGATGACCTGCTGGGACTTGATGGTATCTTCTTCATAGAACTTCCTTGCCACCTCCATGTCAAAACCCACCACATGAGACCTGTCTGGCATGTCAAAGGTCTGGGCTATAGACATAGGATTCAAATTTGCTACAATTCTCCCTTGAGGGAAAACTATCCTCTATGTATCCCTATCATAGTGTCTGGAACACTCAAGCACTAACACATAACACTACACTATAGGAGGGAACCCAGCTACATGAGCCCACCCTGATTCCAATGTTCTTCTGGCCAGTAATGGAATTTTTTGTGCTGCCATTCTTGCCTTGAATTCCTCATAGTCCCATAGTCCAACATTTGTATCAGTCACTTCTGATCAAATGGAAGTAATCTTTCTCTCAGGTATTCTACATTTGATGTCCATTTTAATTCTTTTTTCCTCGACAACAAAAGATCCTTCTACACTTGGATCCATCACTTTACCCTTGGTTCCATTTGTTACTGTCTTACTTGGCTTAGCCTGCATTCACATAGAAACCATAATAAAGATCACATAAAACACAAGTTAACTAATCACAAATAACATATCCATCCTCAATATGAGTCCCAAGATAAGAAAAATGCTTAGAAATATCATAAAAATTGACCATCTAAAAGTTCAGGTTTTCAGTCCACCCATGAAATCCAAGCCAAAGAGGAATTTCAAAGAATTCCTATCTAGATGGATTTTAGTGGAATAAACATAAAATCCTCCCAAATAACCATTTGATCAATTATCATAACAAAGAAATAGCATGATACATCTTTAAACAATTCAAATTGACCATATAATGCATACTCATCAGCCAATAAGTCATGCTATCTCTCAATCCTTCATTCTTCACAAAGTTTTAGAGAATTATGCCCAAGACAGAATTCCACAAAAATAGCAATAATCTGCAAATTCCAGAAAAACAAAGGGACAAAGGAATTTCGGGAAAATCCTGGTGGGACAGAAATCCACGAAGAAGGGAAAACTTCGAATGTCAACGTTTTCTCATGATTTCACTCAAATTGATCGAATGATCACAAATTTGAGGATCTTTGGCTTGCAACTGACTTGATTTGAACCTACTACAAATCTTCTTTAAATTTGAGGCTCACCCCAAGGTAAATTGATAGGAAATGGTGATTCCCTATACATGAAACCCTAAAGATCTACCATGAATGCACAGGGCAAGCTCAGGCTCAATCTACTCGGTTGCTAGGTTTTCAAAAGATTCATTATGGCCAACACAAGTGAGCCACCTCATGATGGAAGTGAAATACAAGCTCACAAACTCACTTGGGAAATCATCAATCAAACAAAATCAAGCAACCCTAGCCCTAGACGTTCAATGCTCAAACGCACAAAAATTCATACTTCAAATACACTCAAGATGTTAAAGAATTAGTCACATTCAAAAATAAAAAGGAAGGGAAATGAATACACACCATTGATGAAGTGAGAGTTGATTATAGCAATGACAAACAACAATCCTAAGCACTCGAGCAAACAACAACGATTATTATGCTTAGAAAAATGACCATCAAATCCAACAATTCACAAATTTAGCACTCCAAATCCAAGCAAGCACCTCAAGATCGTGTACCTCAACTCAATAGAATGCAAATGATAAAGCACAATGGCATAAAAGTTCCCAAAAATTGACTAAATACCTTCCCCAGAAATCTCACAAATGGCATTAATGCAGTTGAAAAGACACTCTGACAAAACTTGGGGATCCGACAAGACAACGAACTTTTAGGGAAATTTGACCACCATAGAATTTTGTGAAGACTGGGAATTTTCAGACCATAGTGCAAACCAAATAGAATCAAATTTTGAGTGTTTGGGGAATTCCGCTAGGAGTGGATTTTCCCGAAAGCAGTGAAAAACCTGAGATAAGTGTAAAACTTGAGATTTTCAATGAATATCATAGAGGGATCAACAAAGAAGGTAAGATAAACATTCAAGCTCATTCCAAAGCAAAGTAAATCCTCAAAATCAAAGGGCCATAACACTAGGAACGAAAGCGAAAGAGGGTCCCTACTTTCAGTGGGGTGTGTGTGCAAAAAATACACAACACGTAGTTCCCTTCTTAAAGGAGATACTATTGAAATTTATATGGATCCTAAGTCATTAGAAAAAGTGATCAAGATCAAGAAGTGTCTCCTTTTGGAAGAAGCAAACGAACACTCTAGTCTCTTGCATTCTCATTCTGATATCTTCACTTGGACATACAAGGATATGCTAGGTATTGATGAATCTATAATGGTTCACAATATCGTCCTATGTCCTGATGCCAAGACAGTTAAGCAAAAATTCTGAAAGATCAATCCCAGGGTAGCATTGATGGTCAAGACTGAGATAGAGAAACTATTGAAAGTAGCTTTTATCCATCCAATTGACTATTCTGCCTAGATTTTGAATATAGTTGTTATTAGTAAGTCTAATGGACATATTTGTATATGTATTGACTTTCGCAATCTTAGTAAGGCTTCTCTTAAGGATGATTTTACATTGCCTAATGTTGATATGATTGTGGATTTGACTGCAAGCCATGCATTATTACCTTTCATGGATGGCTTCTCATGTTACAATCAGATTCTTATTAACCTAGATGATCGATATAAGATAGCCTTCACTACACTATGGGGTACTTTCTGTATATGCATAAAATTGGTCATGTCTGATTAATCCTGGCATTTAATTAAATATTTATTATTTAATTAATTTCTCTAAAGTCTTCTACATATGATTAAATTTAATTAATTTAATTATATTTTTCATTCAATTTATTCTTAAATTAAATGATTAAAATAAATTGATTTTTATTTAGTATTTCACATTCATGTGTCCCTTGATTAATTAAATAAATACACTTTATTTATTTTAATTAATTATCACTTTTTGAATTTAATTAAGTCTTTTTATTTAATTAAGAATTTAAATATTTCAACTTTTCAAATCTTTTTCTTTAATTAATTAAATATTGTATTTAATTAATTTTGGATTCTATTCATTTCTTAAAAAGTTTAATTAAATATCTTCCATATCTTGTCAAAACCATAATTAAATATTTTATTTGGTATGAAATCTCCATTATTCTTGCGTCTGGGGTAAATGATGATCTATTTTAGAAAAATATCTGTATCACCCATAAATGAATAATTGAATTTAATAATTCATTATTTATCTTTTTCAAAGTCTTTCCATAGTAATCTCACCCAAAGATGGTTTTTGCTGGTGTCTTTGTATGCATCTTATCTCTTTTCTGAGAAAAGAAACAAATCTTTCTTTCTATTTTCTTCTATTTTCTTAGTCTTACATCCATCTTATTTGTTGATCTCCACAATTTTCATAGTGGATTTGATCATGTGTGATCGAGCTTTCCAAAACTCTATAAATGCTTAACATTGAATCCAAGCAATGGTTCCACAAACCACAATGGATGGATGTAGAGGATCAAGGTGTTCAACGTTCTGCTTATTTCCATTCTCGGTTAATTCCCGTATCATAATCTTTCACGATTTTTTTTTTTTATCAATCGGTGTTTGCTTGGTGGAATAATCGGCGTAATCTTAACGTGCAATGCGTTCATGTTCGATCTTGTTCTCGGGAGACCGTTGTTAGACTGGTTACGGATCAGGTGATTGGATGGAATAAGAACAACTTTGGAATGGGGATGATGGGACGACATCCCGATCAAGATACTAAGTTTGCATCTCTATTATTTTAATATTTTGTTTTTAATATAATATCTTATTGGTGTGTTTGATTAATTTTTTTTTACATATTTAACACACGTAAAATTGATCACACATTTTGGGTACCAAATGAGGCCGCACTACATTTTGCTTTCTACATTGCTCACATTGGGTTTTTGATGGGATTTTACATTCTAGAATTCAAATTTTTCAAAAAAAATCCATTTACCCAAAGATGCATACAAGGTTTCTTAAAAGCATACATGGTTTCTACAATATTATGCAGTGGTTCTTTCGGTGCTTACGTAGGTGCCAGTTGCATCCGAAACTGGCCCCCGGTGCATTTGAGGAACAAAATAGTGCACATTCTGAGGGATAGAATGGGCGCCTTATACCAGCTCGGTTTATTAATTTTTGCTTAAAAAAATAGATTTTATTTGTTTTAAGCATTTAGGAGTTTTTGTAGTGCATTTGGGTTTAATATGCCGCATATAGGATCTGTTTTAGCGTATTTACTTTTTATTGTTGCACATGTAGGTTATCTTCTAGCGCATGCAGGTTGTAACTAAATAGGTTTCTAAGTTTGACGCCTTCCTCAGATAGAACCTTTGATGGCTTAAAAAGAACCAATCTAGGATAGTCACAACTGGTTTTAAAAAGAAGCAACCCTAGGATAGACATAGATTAAAATGAAGCAATCTAGGATAGTCACCACACATTGATTTTGGAATTAAAATGAATCCCATGGTTTTTGTGAAGCAACATCTTCACATAGTTTAGATCATTATGATTTAGGTTTTAAAAGAATAGTTTCTACTGTGTTTGTGGCAATAGGTCTTTTCTCCCCCCTTAACTAGGTGACCAGAATACCAGACTTTCCTTTTACATTCATGCAATTTTACTGCTTTATTACATCTTGTAGAGGGCCTGCTCTTGTGGGAAAAAGTACTCACCCAAGAGGAATGACTAAAGTGGATTCAAGCCAAAGCCAAGTTATTTCACCCCACTATAAAATTTAAAGCAAATAAGGGGAAACCCTCTTTTGTCAGTAGTGTGCAAGATAACCATCCCCAAAGCCTTTGTTCTAAAGGTTGGGAGGTCTCCTAAGGGAGTTTAATATTGCCACATGGAATGGAAACCCTTACTATGAACTTAGTGTAGTAGAAAACTGTGTCAGTATCCAAACATCCTAATAATTATAGTGCAAGGGGAGGGAAGAATCTGCCCCCAAGATACTCACCATATAACTGCCAATGACTGTTTGCTCAGGGGATCTAGTATCCACTTCCATCACTCTAAGTACGTACCTGGAAAAGAAAAAAACAAGGGCGCCCCTTCGGGGGTGACACGACTGTGTGAGTTGATGCAGTTCTAAGATGTGGGTTGTGATTATTATGATGACCTACTTGAGTACTAAGACTGAGTCTATCTGAATTTTTTGTCATGTGCAAAACCTATAAAAACACTTTTTGAATTTTTTTTTTGAAATAATACACTTAATGTTTAGTATAAGGCTTAAAAAAAACTAATTTTAGAGTGTTTATTGTGTTTTCAATCATACTAATTTAGATAAAAGATCATCTGAAATGAACATGTCAAATTTTAGCTGAAACTCCTCACAAACTGTTCAAAAAATTTACCTTGGAAAGTTGTTTTAGCACATATACGATACATTTTAGTGCATATGAGGCCTTTTCTAGTGCATTCACTAGAAAGTTTTGTGCTTTTAGAGTCCGTTTTAGCGGATATGTTGGCTATTCAAAAAAAAACTTTTCGGTCATTGTCACAACATTTTTTCTGTAGTGCATATAGGACATAGAGTAGCCCATCTAAGACATATTGTAGCACATTTGACCATTTCTCTGGTGCATATCCATGTTTCTGCAATGCATATAGGGGACAGAATAGCGCATCTGTCACTTTTCTCGAATCATTGTTTTTGACAGATCTGATTTTATAGCATTCTTGGTCCAGTAGCATATCAATATTTTCTCTCATACTTAGGGAGTGGAAATCTACCAAGTTTGTCAAGAAGTCAATTGCCAATAAAATCAAGAAACCCAAGAAACCTCTAGGTTACAATAAAACCTTACAACGAAGGAAGTTTTTACACAAGAGTCGAAACGTCTTGCTCCATTATCGTAAATTTCTCCATAGGTACCAAGATTTGGTCAGGGGATTTACTAACGAATACATTGTAGACCCTCTAGATTCATGAGCCTATTTTCAAAGTAGAGCCCTCTCACAATGACATAATCACAATCAGCCTCTTGATTTCAACTATATACCACAACCTTCTATCGAATATCTAACACATCCTAGTCAAATACTTCAGTGATTTGAAATAGGCTATTTGATATACTGATCATTCTTTGAAAACAAGGATCAAATCTTACAAGTGCACCTTTCATCAAATATTTCTAAATTCTTGGTTCAACTTCTCCCAACAAGATTCTGACAACCTTTATCATTGGAAGCCACAATCATGAATTAGGAACATATTTTTTGTCATATCATAATATTTTCATCTTATCAGATTAAAACATCATCATTTGTTGCACTCATCAAAATATGATCTAAGTCTAGAAGAACATGTTGAAATCATATGCCTATTTTTACAAGATCATAATATAATAAGCTGAAGGAATATATTCAACAAGATCATACCTCAAGAACTCAAGAAGAAGGTGAAAATAGTGATCCTCTTTATAGTGTGAGTCAAAATCCCCTTTTTGAAGACAACATGGCCGAAGGAGCAAAGGATCCATTTACTTCTGAAATAGATCTAAGAAAAACCCTTGAAGATAGTGATGATGAACAAGAAGAAGAGCATCACCTTAGAGAAGCTGAGCAAGATTCCAAATTTCATAGAGCAATAGAAAAGATCCTAGAATGTGACAAAGAAAAATATTTCCTATATCTAGCTGACAAAGGAGATAAGTTGCCTCATTATATCAACACTAAGAACTTAAAAAAGAATCTTGATGAGACAACCTTGAGAGATATTAGTTCCTTGTCTCAACAATTTAAGGCACTTCAATGGAAAGTTAAAGACCTATAAGGGGGAACCACAATGAAGACATATTCTCTTGATGACATCTTTCCATATCCATTTGATCGATGTCTCAACATGATCCCATTTCCTAAGCATTGTGAAATCCCAAAGTGATTGTTATAATGGGAAATCAGACCCAATTGACCATATTAGGGACTTCTAAAACATGACTCTAGGGTTTTCTCATGAGGATACATACTTAATGTGCTTGTTTCCTAGAAGTCTTGGAGGCCAATCTATGGAATGGTTATCAAAAATCACACCGCCTATCAAGACATTTGAGGAATTGATCAATGAGTTCATATCACAATATTCCTATAACATACAACACCAAATAACCATGATTGACCTATGCAAGGCTAAGAAAAAACCTGGTGAACCATTCATCACATTTCTTCAAAGATGGAGAAGATTGCTCGCTAGATATCCACATCATGTTCCTGAAAAGGAAAAGATCACTACCTTCATAAACATCTTGGTTCAAGAGATGAGTTATCATCTAAATCTTCATTATCCTCCCTCTTTTCAAAAATTAATTTAAAATGCAATCACAATTGAAAGTGCATTGGTCCAGAAGGGGATAATCAAACTTGATAAAGACAATCCTAGCTCCTCAAATCACCACAATGACAAATCTAATTTTTGGACTCACAACAAAAATGTGGTCAATGATGGTGTTGTATATGTACATCATGTCTCACCTAAACCAGTTGTTCTTAGTGTTCCTCAAAACAATAACTATAAGAATGTCAACTCGGTTACAAATCAGGGAAACAATCCTTCTCCTTCAAGGAATAACCAAAATCCAACTTTTGTTCCAAATTAGAGTAACACCAACAATCAAGGGTATCATGGAAACAACAATAACAATTCCTTAGGAAATACATCAAACACGAATCCACAATGATCTTCATTTTTCTCCAATAGAATAACTTTTTCTTCATTGGGGCAATCTCTGGAATCTGCCCTTAAAGACTTGATGGCAAAGAACGTTATTACCCTACTGTCTCAACATAACTTTGAACCCAATGTGAAGCCTCTATCATGGAATGATGCATACTATTGTGAATATCATAGATGTAAAGGCCATCGTATGAATAATTTCCAAGCCTTGAAGAATGTTATCCAAGACTTAATCAAAAATGGCACAGTCACAATAGAAGGAAACCAACAATCAAACAAAGACCACCAAGCATTTTGAAACTCCTTGCCCAACTATCAAAAGGGTGAGTCTTCTGAAAAAAATGTGAATCATATTGATGAGAATATAATCAATCATATCTACACTGCTGACGAGCGAGTTAATTTTATAAAAGTCAAAGAGAAAATGGAATATGGAGAGTTTAGCGTAACAACAAGGGGACAAGCTAAACTTGTCCTAAAAGGTGCTCCTTCAAAATCCATTGT